>JAQGBW010005914.1:0-11296 GCA_034698625.1 Julus scanicus
ATCGTATAAGCGAATAATGCATTACACAGGGTTAAATGGAGTTTTGCCGGGGAACAAGAAATTGTTTGTATAACTGAGTGTTTCATATAAGTGAGCATCGTATAAATGAGACTCCACTGTAGTGAATTTTATGAAAATGTAAAGCTAAAATGATTAAATTTAATGGGATTTGACAATTTGCCATTCTTAGATTTCTGTAATATATGTGTAGTAATCTCACTTGTTTATTTTCAGGAATTTCTCCATTTAGAGACCAAGAAACTACAAAAATAACAGCAATGGAAGGGGGTTATGCTGTTATTTTTGGTTATTTACCACAGAGTATGCCCACTGCCCTGCCATTTGTGATGCACAATGGTACTGCATTAACAGGAAGTAATTGTAAGTATTTGTCAATTTTAAAATCACTAATTGTTTAATCTGGATTGGTATTTTTGAGCTGATAGTTACTTTTTCATTCTAGCAAGGATAATGTTGATGCGCTCTGGTAATCTACACATTCAAAACGTTCAAGTTTCTGATGCAGGATATTACCAGTTTTCTGCAATGAATTCTGTTACCGGGCAACGCGTAACAGCTAAAACTTCTGCAATTTTGCAAGTTACAAGTAATCACTTTTTTTTTAATTAATCATTTCAAATTTCACTTTTCTAGATCGGTTAAGGTGTGTTGAAAATTGTCCAAATGCGGCGTCACCTCTATTTATTGTGATCTCTTAACGTATAATAAATACAAATGTTTATAATACAGTCTAATATGCAATTACAGAACCCAGTCAGCAGTATTCACCACAACTCCTGGCAGCTCCTAAGGAGTCAAATGTGGCTTATTTGGGTGGTAACGTGACTCTGGAATGTGCAGCTAGCGGGAATCCTAATCCAACCATTTTGTGGAGCAAATACGGTGGGATCCTTCCTGTTGGAAGATACCAGCAATATTTAGGTAATGCCCCTAATTTGTATTATCTTATGTTGTCATGATGACAATGTTTCTGGCATTAACATCCAACTTGATTTTCTCTCATTAGGAAATTTATTTTTGTTTGACCTACGGCCAAATGATACTGGGACATATATTTGTGAAGCTGATAATGGAGTTAAATTTAAAGTATCCACTGTCTCTACATTAGAAGTTTTAGGTATGTTATCCTGCTATTGGACAATGTCCATGATTTTCACTAAACTTTTCTTCATTATTTTTCTATGACGCTTCCTTATTTTTTGCCAATTACAACTTTGTTTTTAATTGGTCGGATTATAGAAGCTCCAGAAATTCACAAGTGGGCGGAAGAGTATGAGGTTCGGGAAAGAGAAGAAATTGTTTTAGAATGCAACACCAAAGGCCATGATCAACCAGAAATAAATTGGCTTCATAATGGGTCAACAATAGTCGGCAACAGCAATTTTATTTTAAGAGGTAGTTGCCATGTATGATTGGATGAAAGTTAATTCTAAGATTAAGACTTCGTTTTGATATCTAATAAGATTTTCGTTTCTTAGATTCTAAACTCATCCTTAAATCTGCTCATCGCGGCCAGGCAGGGTTTTATCAGTGCTTTGCTTCTAACTTGGCGGGCATTTCTATAGCCACTGCTCGTGTTCGTGTCGTGCCACGTTCTTCCCCTAATGAAGAAGTTATCACCGGAGGCCATCGTAAAGAGCATCCTCCACATTGTAAGTAATTTTAATATTCCATCACCGAATTTTTTCGAATTGTATTCTTTCCATGGCATCTTACAGAAATGCTTGATGCTTTGGTTTTCAATTCTGAAGAATGAACAGCAATATTTCAAAAATAAAAATGCATCAACTTTAACAGTCGGCACAATGCTTCGTATACCACCTAGGCACATCTCTAAAAACGGAATTTAATAAAATATTTGTTAGATGTTAATACAAGAAATTCATATATTCTTAGAATTAATGTTTTTTTTTTCTATTGGTGGTACTGAAATTATATACGTCTTAGATCCATCGCCGCCAATCAATTTTCATAAGATTTTTTATGGCTACCACCTTGCAATTGGGATTAGGGTTTTTGGATTTTTTATTTTTGGTAATTTGCAATAGTTAAGAAGAGAGGAAGGAGCCCAGTCAGAGCCAATTTTTAGAGGAACTATCCCAGCATTTGCCTTGAAACAACTATAGGAAACCGCGAAAACCACAGTTAAGGTAGCCAACCCGAGAAGGCAGATTGCATAACCCTTACCCCATCTAGCTCTGTGTCCATAATAAAAGTTTTCAAAAGTTGGGCAGCTTCCTAGGTGAAATTTTATTACAATGAGCATGTGGTTTACCTGTTAAAAATCCTAAAGATGCCGAAACGTGTTGACTGTTAAAGTTAATGGCTGGGTAATTTCAAAATCGAGCGATCTATTCGTCTCCCTTCATAATTCAATCTTTAAATTTGAAGATATTCATACATTGTTGTTTTGAAATGTCCTTCTGATCACTTTGGTATTCAAATTATAAAAGCTGATTTGAATTTATTTGTGCTACCGCATTATTACATGGTCCAAACATTTTGTTATTTATTAGTGTTAGATAGAAGCTGGGACAGAAGCAGAAATTCCACTTTTACTTTAACCGAAGAAGAACCCGAGCCTTCAGAAGTCCCAGAAGAAGAGTGGCATAACAAGCAGAAACACCCACATCATAATCGGAGAAAAAAGAAGAAGAAATCAAAATATGGACATACTGAAGGCGACAGTAAAGGTAGAAATATATTAAATCGTATTCGATCTATAGAGGCATGTTACTTTATAAGTAGTTCTCCTCTAAATTCTTAATTATCTTACAGTGGTTATGATCCCGCCAACAAGACCTGAAATTACAAAACTTTCTGACGAGTCAGTTATGGTTCGATGGAACGTGCCTCCAAACACTGGACTTTCCATTGTATTTTTTAAAGTGCAGTACAAGGATATTACAAAGCAAAATTCTCGTTGGATGACCATCGATGAAGACATTGCTCCTCATATTCTTTCTTATGAAGTTCCAAATTTGAAGACTGGCCACATCTATCGCTTCCGAATTGCAGCCGTTTACTCAAATAACGACAATAAGCTTGGCCCAAATTCTCATAAATTTTTGCTTCAAAAGGATCCACCAATGAAGAAACCAGTTGTGGGTCCCACGATTACCCATGCTGTGGCTATTAGCCCTTCTGCTATAACGGTCAACTGGCAGGTATGTATTTTTTGCAATTATTTTTTTATTTTTTTTTGTGGCATTTTTATGAAAATTTGGAAAATGAATTCCATTAAAATAATTTCCACTTCAACAATCATTTGCTAATGAAAGTTTTTATATATCAGTATCTGGATATAGACGAAGTTCCGATTGAGGGTTTCTTTATTTATTATCGAACTACAACCAGTGCAGGAACATACTCCAAAGTGACTGTTCTCGGGGCGACCACGCTCTCTCACATTATTTCTCACCTTCTGCCAGAAACGGCCTATGACATTAAAATGCAGTGCTTTAATAGTGCTGGTACCAGCGACTTCAGTAACATCCGTACTGAGAAAACACAAGGTAATAACTTATTTAGGTGGTTTTTTTTCTGGTCTACTTTTGATAACTAACGTTCGCTGACTCGTGCTATGTAATGTTAAAACTTAACTTACTTAACCTGTACTTCTAGTTTCTGTTCATCCCAACGAGAAATCCGAAGATGAGGATAACGAAATCAAGCGATTGCGAGAACTACCTCCAATATCTAACACAGCCAAAAGCGATCAACTTCTGTACACTCTCTTAGGCTGTGTACTAGGTTCCCTCACTCTCATGCTTATTGGTTTTGTGGCATACTGCAGTTGGAAGCAGAGGAAACGGCAAAAACGACAAATCGTTCAAACTAGTATGTACTCTTATGAAATGCTACATGACATCATTGGGTTTCAAAAAAATGTGGTTTTGTAGACATCATAATATGTCGCAGTGGTGTCCAAACTCTTGTAGTGGTGGGCCATAGAGTTAAACTTCTCTGGCATATTGCAATGTTTTGAGCAGTTTGATGTAGTTAGCTGTTTAGTGTGATATAATCCATTGGACAATTTATCCCCACTGAGGAAATAATAATGTTAAACATATTAAACGTTTGTAAACTTTTCAGTTCACAACAAGGAAAATGGACATGCCCACGATCAAGGCAAGTATATGGCTGTGAATGGGACACCTGCCAATGGGCATGCTACGGGCACGAATGGTGGTATTTTTCTCTGGAGCAAGACCGAATCCCAACGAGACCACGATAATCAAGAAATGATGGAAACGTCGTTGACAATATCCCCGCCAGTTGTCCTAAATAACAATAACAACGAAAGACACGAGGGTACGGAATGTTGTAAATTAACGTTGCACCTGTATTATTTGTGCCTGTATTTGGCATTTTGCTTGATCGTTATTTTTTATCGATCTGGTATTAGATGTAGATTTGGACTCTAATCAATCTGATGACGAGTCTGCCGAACAAAGACCTGCTGCTTGTTGGCCTTTGATTCACCAAAGGGAAGAAGACGGTCATGAATCTGATTCATCCTCAGACGACGATAAAGATCCAGATTCATCATTTGCAGGTACTTTTAAATACCTTTAATTTGTCTGAAGGTCAAAAACCATAGATAATTGAATACATTTTTATCTGACTATGTTCTGACAACGGCTTCCATGTTGTTATGATTAAGCCCAGAAGCAAATATTTTATTGATGTCCTTGTTTTTTTTTTTTTGTTTTTTTCATCAGTTCAGTCAATGGACGATAATAAACAATCTACCGGTAATCATACAACATCAACTTCAATGTCTGCAACTTAAATTAAAAGAAGATGGATTAATTATGGATAAAATATGTCTCCAAAATAAGTTGGCTTCTGGTGCTGCTTGTTTTGTTATTTAATTTGGAAATGCCTCTACTCCATATCTTGTACATCTGTATAACAGATCTACATGAAAGCGAGTCATTCACCTGGAAACCGTGTGTATTTGTGCGTCTAACTGCTGTTGCGGTGAGATTTTTTATCGGAGTTGTGCTGCAGTTGTGGTGAGATTTTTTATCGGAGTTGTGCTGCAGTAGTGGTGAAACGCATCTTGTGATAACAAAATATGATCATACCCATATTCTACTGAATGATTTGTGAACATGAATTGACCACAAGTGAGTGTGTGTTGAAAATGGCCAAAGTCCAAGGAGATCAAATCGGCAACTTATTACGGACAAAGTTTAAGTTTTCAAAGTTGGTTCCAAGGGGTGCTATCCTTAAAAACTTGCCAGAATTCTACTTCTAGCGAGACTCTTGTAGCAATCGTGTTTTGAAGAGTCGAGGAATCTCATAGTCTTCCGCACTCCATTTTCAGATTTGCTTTTCTTTTGAAAGCAAATTATTGCCAAACAAAAGATCTGGGAAACTTTTTGGTTTGTTTTAATATGCTGTGTAAATATATACTTTTTAATTCATGGAATTGTGTTTTTATTCCTCTAAATCATGACAATGTGTTTTTATACCTAAACAATAAATGTCTTAACATTTTTAAATTATAGTATTGATAAAATTATTGATGCTGCCAATGTGTCCGTTTAGTTATCAAAAGCTAGAGAAATAAAAGCTGAAAACTGATGCACCCATACCTCGCTTTACGGCCTAGATATTTCCGGAAAAGTTGGCTGTAAAGCGAAAAGCCGTATAACGAATCAATTATTTCTCAGCATTAAAAGTGTGATTATCAGCATTTTTTTGCCTTTATAACGAAACATGTGGGCCGTAAATCGAAACAGTGTCAAAATTAAAAAAGGCCGTATAGCGAGGTATACTTGTATTATAAAAGTTTAAATTATGAGATTACCCGTATTTGAGGTTCAATCACAAAACATGTGTGCACTTTCACAAATCTTTTACGATATATTATTGACATATTTTAGTGCAAAAAATATGAGATGGCTGCTCACTGAAAAACTCAACGCCTACAGATGGCGAAGTCTACCTTTTTAATATTATACAATGCAAACGATTACTTGTTGCTGACGTCAAGCTTTTAACTATGGTTTTTTATACAACTCTCAATGTCATCAGTTGTATTATACACCTAATGAATGATATTTTCAAATGCTTGTCAAATCTTATTGTTATATTTTGCCAATAGGGCAGTTTTATTTTCTAACAACATCTGTATTTTCTAGAGCAATACAAACCATGGAAACATCTTTTATTTGTGGACAAATAATAATGTACAATGAAGCAACACCTGCCATGCTCGGCCATAGAATCAGTCTGTAATGCTCCAACGTGAAACTTAATTAGTGTTTTCCGTTGATTGTATTTTCACCATGAATTCGGAGATCATTTTCTTGGCACCAAGGATGCAGTCGTTAATGCCAACACCATCATAAGAAGCACCTGAGAGACTAAGTGCTAACGAATGCTGTTTGATATAGTCTCTCATTTCATTGACTCTTTCGAAATGTCCTACAGTGTACTGTGGGATGCAGTTCTGTAAGAAATAAACGTGGTAAATTGATCTTTAATATTGCAGAAATTATATTTTTGGCAAACCAATTTAGTTAGCCTTTTCTTTATGTAAAAAAAATCAATGCTCATTTTTATTCACCTTGTGTACAAGTACTTGGTGTCTTATCGGATGGCCTGATATACCCAAATGAGTACTTATGTTGTCACTTGCAATTTGTAATAAATCTTCGTGTTTTACAGTTTCAGGATTGCCGAAGAATTTTTCAAAACTGTGTCCTCCCATCATGACCTGCAATCAAACGAGTGTTTTCTGAATAAGCTAATTGATGCACATTTCCAGTCACAAATACTGCTGATGGCCTTACAGTCAGGCGAGTGCGATCTTCATTTGCATCATGCTTAACAAAGCAACAGGAATCAAAAATCACACCTAAAATGGGATATGGTTGACTCGAAGGTACCAAAAATCCAAAACCCTAAATATTAAAAAAATAATTTCAGTATATTTTTCTTCAAATTATGCATTAATGTTGCTTATGATCTTTTAACTACCTGTTGTTTTAACAGCTCTTTTGGAGAACCCTGATATTCCAGAGTCAGTACAGCCACTGAGACAGGTTGAATGGATGCTAGGTTGTCAACCAATTCACTGTGACTGTTTAACAAGGACGCCAAATCTATGTACAGAAATGTATGTTGTACACTTTCAACAGTTTTTGTGGATGAAATTTGCAAAGGTAATGCTAACTATAATTACTTAAGGCCGGTAATGTTGCCATTAAGTGATCACACATTAATTGCTGGTTGTCTCTGAAATTCAACTACATGAATATAATGTTACTTGACAGGTTTACAAATCCTTTAAATGTAACAAAATTAGGAATGTTGTGTAATTCAAACTTACTTTGACACCACCTGCTTCAAATTCTATTCCCAAGCATGGCGTATTTGAGTGTATTTCCACGCCTTCTTCCTGCAACCGTTTGGACAACGCGTCAGGCAGTGTCTGCAATCCATTACAGAAATTCCATATTGCCCAGCGTTCTTGATTTGATTTTTTTCCAATCTCGCTGAGTTCTTCCCCTTGAAGTCGAGCTATAAAATTAGACCTTTAAATTAATACTGGGCATAGGTGACCGTAAAATCCACTACCACATTTGTATATGGTCAGATGAATCTCTCGTTATATTCTATATCTTAATTAAATGGTAAAGTATAAACGCCCGTTTTACTAAATCAGAGGTTCGAATGAAAAACCAGGGAGTCCAGTAGTCTTTAAAATCAGTACTTGAATTTTTAGCACCTTGGAAAATTCGGGAATTATGCTTGAAATTTGTGTTAAACACAAGTTCATGCTGGAATTTTCTGTCTGTGCTGGGGAGTTTCAGTTTATCGGAAAAATCCGATATGAAATTACATTTTATTTTAAATAATCTAGAATTCATTTTTTGGAAAAAATATGGCGATAGCTGGTTGGTCTTTACAATGCTTGAATTTTTTACCAGCAAATTTACTGGGCACAATAAAAACATTTGGCAGAGCAACATTTTTTAGATCATTCCCATATTTCTAAAGCACTTTATGACCACAAAGTTTATGGTAAATTAAATACCTACAATATTATTAAATGTAAGGTTCGTAAAATCTTTGTGAGAACTACGTTTTAGATAAGCTCTTGAGAGCCAAATAAAATATTATGACCCCTATATTGGTAGCTGCACCACTTTGCATTATCATTCTAATAAATTATAAGGTTAATACCTCCTCTCATATGAAACATCCCTCTCAAGATAGAGCCATGTTTTTGCTCCGCTTCAAACATTGGTCTCATCAAGGCTTTCACACTTATTTGCTTTGCATCTCCCGCATAAACACCGCGGCACAATGGATCCGCAATAAGTTCGGCTATCTATCACGTACAAATTATTATATTAAAAAAAGTATTTTATGATTCCGCTAGTTTATTAGCTGTTATCGACACTCGTTTATTACCTCTCTTCCAAGTCTGCGTTCGAAAAAACTGAACATGCTTTCATCCGGCAAAAGTGTGCGCCTTTTAAACAAATCCTTTAATATATAAAATAGAAGTGGGCGGCTGAAAGGAGGGTTTTTTCGAAATAGAGCCGAAGTACCTAAAATATCCATAGAATCCCAGTAAATAATGGCCAATGAATATTAATAAAAAAAATGACTAATAATGCACAATCAGCTAGGTGGAATGTATAGGAACCGTTTGGCAATGTATGCAGCTGATCATTGATTAGTAACATCCGATTTCGTGCAGCTGGATGTCCGTTTGGAATGGCAATAACATCAGGAGTTAATTGTAAATCTTCAACCTGGATCGTGAAAAATTATTAATGTTGGATTTTAAACCCTTCTCGACTTATAACTGAAATCAGTTAAAATTTGAATAAAGGATAATTCCAGGGCCGGCAAATTTATTTTTAATGAGTTACCATTGAAAGTGTAGTTTGTCCTGCTACACCAACTGGACGAATAGATCGGGGACCGTGTTCGTATAATGCACCATCTGGGTGTTTTGTAGATTTGATCCATCCCCCTAAAGTGGGAGAAGCTTCAAAAAGTAGAACCTGTAATGTTATTAAGTAGTTATTTGGCTTGTTTGCTTTTCTTGAATTGTATACTCATTTTGACATGCTGTATAAAAGTTAAATATTGCATCAATGGAAGACAATGGCAGTTTATTGTATTTACAACACGCAACATTCTTTAAATTCATATTTTCTGGCACATTTCAACTGCTTTATAGTGAAATTCGATGGATTAAAGCCAACAGATAACTGCAAATAAACAATATGTTTTTTCAGCAAATAACGTTTTGCCATTGTTAACTTGTGCTTTGTAAGCAAGAGCAACTGATAATATTAATAGAACACACAATGCACATGTATAGAAGACAAAACAAGAAAAATTGTGATAGATTTTTTATTTAGGTTTCTCTACTATTTTTTCTTCTGATTCGGAAAAAACAAACGCATGTTCCATTTTTTTATACAGATTTGCTTCAGGATATGCTATAAGAGAAATTTCTGAACGTTTTTTCCTACGATACCTCGGTTTTACTTAATTTACGTAACATTAGTTTTAAAGTGAAAATATTTCATTGATTTCCATATAATGGAGCTCGATGAAAGATTTTTAAAAAAAATACATAGGTTTATGATGAAAATTTTGTTTGCATTGATCTGAAGGTATAGTACAGTTGTTTATAGGAAGTGATACTTGATTAGAATTAACTCATTTACATAATGTCATAATTTCGACGAATGGAATGCATCAATGTTCAATTTTAGTTTGGTATGCAGATTGTCAGCTAGGGCTCAGGGTCAAAGTTTATCTTCAGGATCATGTTTATGGGTTGCTTACGTCTCACTGAGATTCTTTGCATTTTTTTATTCAGTGATTCATGTCTTGCACATGTTCATTTTCTATTTAATTACTTTGGGGAATTCGTTAATTATTTTTTGGGTTTTAAAGTTTGTTAGTCAGTTTTGCTCTCCTTGATTGTTGTGTATGCAGATCATGCAGTTTTATAGCTAGCCTCAAACTTATTTCTTAATATTAATTAAGCCGGTTTTGTAGTTCTTAATTAAAGTTAGTCTTCATAATTGCTTCTGTGAAAATAAACCAAGTTTATTCAAACTATAAGTTGAAGTTATTATAACTTTTAGTGTTTCTGCTACAATTGTGCTGCCCTTTTTGGAGGCGTTTGTAGTTTACGCAAGATTTTGCTGCTTTTTTGGAGACTTCTGCCGCTTTCTTCAACTACTGCTACCTGTTTTGGAGGAACTCAAAGGAATATTTACCCTGCCTGACAAATGTTTGGAAATTTCCAAATTTGGGCAGCTTGAGTCCTCAAAATTGACAAATTACTCAACAAATGGTAAATGCCAGTGGAAAATAAACTATGGAGTATAAAGTGGGACCTGTTTGTCAGCTTTAGAAACAATTTATTCCCAATTACACTGAAATCAATTAAATACTCATGACAAAAACAAAATGGGTACCCTGGACAAATGTATGGAAATGATCAAATACTGAGACAAATGTTTGGAAATTTTCTTCAATTAAACTGAAATGTTGAAAATCCACGCAAAGTATTAATTTGATCTCCTTGTTGGTATTCATATAACCTAGATCTTTTGCAAGATGATAGTTGCTGAATATTACATTGAAATTTGGAGAAAAGAGAAATGGCACACCTAAACATGCAAATCCCACAACCTCTTCATGACTTGGTCATACCAAAATGGCTAAAGAATATGAAGCAGGGTGCAATTGACACTGAACTAGTGCTAAAGCCATCAGACATCAACAAAATCATCACAAAATATAAGGAAACAGGAACTAGTAGAGTTCGCCCAAAGAGTGGCCGATCACGGTTGATAACAAAAGCAGAAAACAGCCACCTCCGAGGGATTTTCTGAAGTTCCAGAAAACAAACAGCAAGGCAAATCACTGCTATAGCATTCCATCTATAGATGGAATGCCATCACCAACAAAGAAGTTTCAGTGAAAACAAAAACTTGTAGAATTAAGGAGCTAGGCTTTTTCTTTTGTGCTAGTGTGAAGAGACCACTGAAAACCCCTTAGATGAGGAAGAAACATCTTGCTTGGGCAAAAGATCACAAGATGTGGACTGCAGAAGACTGTAAAAGGTTATTTTTTTAGTGATGAAAGTTGGTTTTGTCTTTTCAATGATGGCAAACAATATGTTGTCACGTCCTGGGGAACAGCTTCATCTGGCTTGTGTATCAAAAACTGTGAAATTCCCACCAGGTATTATGGTTTATGGTACAATGTGTGC
>JAQGBW010005915.1:0-11296 GCA_034698625.1 Julus scanicus
CAGAGGACAATGGATTCTTCGTGGCTCCCAGTATGTGGGGTCACCTGGTGTTGGGGCAGGGTGTCCTTTCCAACACATAATAGCAATAGATCATTTTGGGAACAAAAAAGGAGATCCTGTTTCACAAATTCGTAATTTTTTTGTTTTTTAATCAAAATAAATCCTATTTTGCACAAGTAAGAGGCGAACGGAGGGCATTTTGAGTACAAATTGAAATGGCTGTTTTGTTTGTACATTAGTTGCCTATATTTGTGCAAAATTGGATTTACTTTGATTAAAAAACAAAAAAGTTACAAATTGGATAAATTGAGAATTTGAGATTTATTTTCAAACAGCCGAACCAAAGAATCCAAGAATATACCTGTCCCAAAACGCCAGTCTAGAGGAGGCAATCATTTGCGTGTCAGAAGACGGGAACCCAGAACCAAAATTATGCTGGATGGTTGATGGACAAGTATTCAACGTGCCACATCATGTAGTAAGAAGACATGAAAACTTGTATGATGCAAAAATCATACTAAATTACGCTCACGTCACTTCCATTATTAACACGTCGAAAACATTGTCATGTGTGTGCAAACAAGAAACTGGCGAAATGAAAGACCAAATAGAAGGTCATACTAACATTTATTTAATATTAATAAAATTGCAAGACAGTTTTAATAAACCATAATCCACACTTCGTTTAATTGCAGTTTACAAGATAAAATCGGTCATGTTAGAAGAACCTTTATCCTCCAACATTGATGGTTTGTAAAACAACTAAAAACGTATTAATGAATAAATATGTTGGCGATTAAAGTTTATGAAATTAATCGTTTTCCCACAGAGCAATCAAAATGCTTTTGAAAATACTGAAATGTTTATTTTGCGAATTATCACTTATTATGCTATTTTAATCATTTTTTTCTTCTATTTAGACGACACAGCGAATTCAACTTCAGCAACAATCATTACATTAGTCATTGCGGTGAGCGTCTTGAGTATTTTGCTGGTACTTGCAATTATTTACATAATCAGAGTCAAAGAAAGGTAATAACTAAACGTGCATCGAATGTTCTTTAAAAAATGTTTTCACTGCGATATAACAAACATCTGACTTTTTCTATCAGGTTCAAATTCAATTGTACGAAAAGTCAAGACGATTCAGGAAGAAATACAGAAATAATAAACGAAACGGCATTATTACCACAGTCCTTTTGAAATGGAGAACTAGTCCACGGAATAAGAAAAAAAAAATATCATTTTGAGCTTATATTTGTTCTCCAGGTTAAAATTCAAGTGTAACAAAAGTCACCTTGTAAAAAGAGTTTACAAGGGAGATGAATCAAGCACAATTATTTGAAACACTCCCATTCCAAACAATGAATTTTACATTTGCTTCAATTTTTTTTAATGTGACCTAAACATAACAGTATTAATGGTCTGAACATGGCAATTAACGCTGAATCTCTAGCACAAGAACAGGTTTTTGAAAACCGAGAACATCGAATGTTAACTTTTTAATATCTTTGGTCATTAATCATGTTTTTTATCGGAAGTTCAACAACTCTTAACATGACAATTATTCTTCAGTTTCCAAGACAAAAATTATGAATTTATACTAGAGTTCAACTTATTATTTTGTTTAGATTCGTTAATAAGAAATAACACTAAATCTTATATTATTATTACATCTTTAATCAATTTAATCAAGAAGTCTTATTTTTGCATTGAATTTTGCATTATTTGGGGCCTTAAAAAAAAAATAGAATTTCTTTCATACGTCATTGTTAAATTAGTTTAGGTTAGGTTAGTTTAGGGTATACTAGGTTAGTTTAATGTAGGCTAGGCTAGTTTTGGAAAATATATAACAGGCTGTACACTGAAAATGACTAGACTAGAAAATGTACGTATATGAATACGTAAAACAACAAAATACCATGAAAATGTTTTTAAACGCTTTCTTCATATTAAAACAAGTCATCGATAAAATCGATACAAATATAACCAAACCCGAACACAAGTCTCTTCTGATAGAAAGTGGGTTCCAGTACTGAGTTAACGCCTAATTTTGTCGACGTTTTATTTATGATAACTTAATCAACGTCCGGTAAGTTTTTGTCAAGTACAAAACACTATCTAACACGTATACATGAATATAGACATATTTCTAAGCCAGATAAGCCAATGAAGTTACAGATAATGAGGGAAAAAATCAGAGGCCTCCTTATGGAGTTCAGACTCGAGTTTAAAGGATAATAATCACCAATACAGTCATTAAAAATTTGTGATAATATTACACTTAGAATATGCCAACATGTGTTTAGCAGGTTATATAGTTTTTAGTTTATGCAAAATTTAAAAACTTTATAATTATTCGCCATTTTTATGTTAAAAAGTTGTTTCTATAGCAATGTTTTTAACCTTTTTCGTTATAGTCACCTACAATATATAAGTAAGCCAACAATGTGTAATTTATTTTAAATTATTAGCTCATGCATCATTTAAAAACTACTATACTTATTTATAAAATGTATTATTTCTAGAACAGTGATTTTCAACCTTTTTCAACCCACTAATCATGAAACAGATCTCACTAAAAGTCTGGCGGCACATAAAACGATCAACAAAATTATCATGGCAGTAAATGAGATCTTTCCAAGAAAGATTTAAAGAAATTTTCTCAAAGAAGCAAAGAAAAACTAGGTTATCATTACGATAATGTTCTCCATACTGACAAATTTTGATTTAAGAAATTTACATTTATTACAAAGAGATACCTTGCTTTAAACTCTTTTATTGCATCATAAATTACTATAATATGGTATCTAAACCAACATAATATTCAAAGTTGCATGCACAATCATGTTGCAAATGACCTTTTCATAAACACGTTCAGAGAACAGAAATTTGGGAAATATACTTTACGAATTAAAATTGCCACTATACTCGTATAAATAACATTGCAAAAAATTTGAGAACCAATAATTGGTACTGTATCCTTATTATTATTGTTATTCTAGATAGCATAGCTGTAGCAAACAAAAAAATTAATGTAGTTGTTGGTAAACATTAGAGTAATTCACATTTGTAATCGAATATGATATTAAATGGTGTTATAATTTTCGCCTGTGCTCCTGCTGCAATTTTTTAAGACGGTTGTTGGGATAATGTATTGTGCAAAAGATCAAATTTAATGTTTTTAAGGTTTAAAATAGAGAAAAAAAAGTGTGCATCATGGATGTATATTGTAATCGAAATCGGACACACATGGATAACTTTATGGACATATTCCTATGAAAATATCAATATATGGACATAAGTTAAACAGGATGTGGACAAACATACACTTACCTGCTTGAAAGAGAAATTACAATTGTGGGAGGAATGATTATTATTCAAGTTTTCGATTGTTCTCAGATAAGGTACTTTTATGACGTAATGGAATTTTTGGCTGAGCTTTAAAACCGGACAATACCGGATTAATAAGTAGCGCGCCGATATAGGCTACAATCGTATTGATAAGACGAACCCAAATAATCACAGTTTTGAAATCTGTGATTAAATACCCTTTGTTAAAAAATCTATTTGAAATTTAATAACTTGATTTAAATCAGTGGTTGTACCGTTTCAGTCGTAGATTTATTCACCTTATACACTGCATGCGAGTCATAAAAAAAGTAGAACCCAATAAAAAAATCATAACTTTTGTTAAAATCCTAAATTCATACAGTGTCAAATTTAAAAAAAAAAAAAAGTTAAGTGCCATATTTCTAAAAAAAAAAGATGCACAAAAAGTCTTGATTTTGTCTAGAAAATTGACAAGAAAAAGGTCTTGGACTGAATGGTCCCATATGTCTTTATTTTCTGATCAACATCACGAATTTAAAATTGTTGACTCATAAATAAAATCATAATTAACAGAACGGTTCAACCACCCGTTTAAATTGTATTGGGATGTTGCACCATTTCAGTTTCAATTTCATTAAGAATATTAGGTACACAAAGAGTGATAAACCTCAAATTCTGAAAACAATACGATTATAGTTTCGTAAGTATTTATCTTAGTAGATAACTGTATATCAGCGCGCTACTACCAGTACAATAGTATTCAGCGCGCCAAAATATATTTCAGCTCAGCCAAAAGTTCATAATATATATATATATATATTGATAAAACGTCCAAGCTGTAATTATTTGCTAAACAACAGTCATACAAACAACGTGTTCAATTATTAACCTGAAATATCATCCAATGCATACAAAATCATGACAGAAATCCACACTTTCCACCTGATGAGCCATTTGGCAGTGGCGAAACCATTACTTGCATTGGTCGTGGATGCCATTCAAAACAGTACCTTTAGAAGAACCAATCACAGCAATGCACTATTGTGCATTTCAATTCTGTACATCTGCACTACTTTTGTAAGTACAAATGACAACTTAAAATTTCATTATAATGACATCATAACAATAGGCAAGTTGTTCGTACTTATACTTGACTCTTAATATTTCAAACAGGTAACGACTGCACCACTAAAGAACCAAACCAATCACAATTTTTCCGGCTGCTTTCAATGCATGTCACTGATGGACAAAATACTGAAGCATGATCTAGTTAAATGCACTGGAACCGAACAAGATTGTGGAAATTGCATTGAAGGGTAAGTAGATAGTTTTTCAAAAAACATATGCTGCTGTCAGGTTTTTTGCAAGCTACTTATAAATTAATATAGGAATGTTTTGATTAATTCTAATTATGTTATTTAATAGATACGTTAAAGATACGAGTGGCACATGTGTACTTAAAGGTAAGACATTTTTATTATAGATTTAAGAACCTAAAGGTGCGTTTCCACGTGAGAGAAACTCTCGATTGCAGCTCTCAGCGTGCCACTGTTTGAGAGCTGTTTCTGATAGCAGCTCGCAAGCTGTAAAGCTTAAGCTAAGGGCAGCTGTCGAGAGCTGGGCCAAAAATGTAGCAAAAAAAGCCCTGTTGATTGCTTTTCCCGGATAGCAGCAGAGCATTGAGTAAATGCTTAGGTTTAGGGTTATTGAATGTTTAGAGTTAAGTTTGGGAAATTTTGTGGAATACAAGATGTGACGAGTAACTCGCGAGAGTTACTCTCACGGGGAAACGCACCTTTAACAACCTATAGCAACCTAAGAACAGGTTGAGCGAAAAAAAAACCAAAAAACCCCCAGCTTATTCCTGATAATATATGGACATGCACATCGGGGCAATAACACTTTGGTCCGATTAAAAAGTAAATAAGGTTGCCTAGCTAAATAATCTCTTATACTGCATAAAATAGTGCCCCAGCCCAAGAATAACTTTCCTTGCATTCATACGTAGCATAGTTACTGTTGCGGTAGATAGCTTCTAGAATATGGATTCCAAACTATACTTACCTTCAAAACGTCCTTAAATAGTCTCCAACAACTTATTTTTGCTTGAAAAACGTGGAATTCTTGCAAATTTGCAAATAAACAATGCTGGAACTGGGCCGAATTCACAATAACTGATAAAAAAAACCCGATATTTTCTCTCAGGAAAAGAACTACAGAATTTAGAATTATAGAACATCCAACAGAAAAAGATCTGTTGCATGTGCGACCTGCCCATGTTCTTTATTGTGAATTTGGAACAGTTCCACGGCATTGTTCATCTGTTAATTTGCAAGAATTAAACGGTTTTAAGTAAGTTTTTGCGACTATTTGATGATATTTTGAAGACAAGATATAAGATTGGCATCGATAATCTGGGAGGTCTCGACCGCAACAGTTAATAATGTTCGCAGTTTTCTTTATATTTACTATTGGTTGGTCTGTTGCCCAAATTAAGGGACATGCTGTGTCAAATTAGTCAAAAAACTTCAAAGTAAACTCCCGAATAACCGGGATTCATTGTATATTTATGAGCGATATTAGAGAAAACTCTCCTTATATAAATTATTTTTGCTTTGTTTAGATTACGTCGAAACGTGGAACGGAACTTACATAGTTCAAAATCAAGCAACAGTGACGATAAAATGTAATTTTGATCACGTAGTTGATTGTGCATGGAGTCGTCGTGGATTTCCACTTCAAATTAACGGTCGTTATTCTTACGAAAATAATCAGAATGGAACCCATACGAGAAACTGCAGTATTAAAATTAATGGATTCAACAGGGATATTGATTATGGTAAATGGGTTTGCAGCAGCCTGGCAGACTCGTCCCATGTATCAATAATTTCAACAACAGTGAATTTACTCAGTGGTATGTTATCACTCGTCTTTAAATTGTTAAGAGACTTTGTGGACACGCTGGATTAATCAATTTTTAGTCAAATGCCTAACTAATATTATTAATTTGCAGAGAGAATAATAACAGTGGAAAAATCAGATACAAAGGCACTCATCCCACTCGGAAAAAGCGTTATTATAAAATGCCAATTTTACAACACTGTTGAATGTGCCTGGAGTCGACAAAAATATCATCTGGATATCAGCGGTCGTTACAGTTATGTAGACAGTAGAAATGGCCAACAAACTGAAGATTGCAGTATTCGAATTAATCAATTCCAAGACATTGATAGTGGACTTTGGGAATGTCAGAGTATGGGAGACTCTTCACGAGTGGCAATTCAATCTACTAGTGTGTTTTTGAATCAAGGTATGTATACTGATATTTAAAATACGCGTGTTTAAAAAATTTGAAAAAATTAATATATGTTTAATTTCATTGCAGTTGAAAGTCCTTCCATGGTGATAAATCCTAAAAATGCGAGTGTTTTACACGGAGATAATGCAACACTTAATTGCACGTTTAATGATGTGGTTGAGTGTCAATGGAAATTGAACGGAACAGAAGCGCCCAATAGTCGGTTTCATTTCAAGGAAAACAATTTTCAAATAAGTAAAGATTGTAGTATTGAGATAAAAGTACCATCATCTCATGATCACCACGTTGAAACTTGGACCTGTAGCTACAGAGATGCTCCTACCACTTTAACAAACTCAAACCCTGCATGGATCACCATAATGCGTTAGTATACTCTTCCTTATACATTCATGTTAATAGTCATCATTCATCGTTTACATTTAAAAAATAAAAAATTGAAAAATACATTCTAAGGCTTCTAAGAATGTATTGTTCAATTTTTTATTTTTTAAATGAAATCCAAATTTTTTTAATGCAAATTTAAACCCATTTTTGGAAAAATATAAAAGGGGAATTTTTCTAAGGGAAAAACGCAATTTTGCTATGATAAAAACGCAAATTTTCTAAGGTGAAAATCCAAATTTTATAAAGTAAAAATGCAATTTCAAAGTAAAAACGCAATTTTTCTAAGGTAAAAACGAGAGTCAAAGTGGAGCATATATCCCCCCACGAAATGTGATAACATATACGGCCTTGGGGGTGGGGATATTGGGGACGGACCCCTCTCTCTCCCCGTAATCTGGGAAATTTTACAAATTTCAAAATATAAAAGGGGATTGTCCTTTTGCATTAAAAGTGTGATTTTTCTTGGGTAAAAATACATTTAACTACTACCTACTGCAAATTTAACCTTTTCGTAACTGTCACAAACACGTAGAATGTTTATTGATACTTAGAATAACTTGTATAATCGTAAACCACTTTTATAACAGGCATTGTTTTGTTTTTTTATACAGAAAAGCCGAGTTCACCAGAAATATCTTTCGAAAATCCTAAACGCGAAAAACGATCACTTGAAATAATTAAAGACAACAACACACGTATAAATTGCACCTCGTTTAATGGATGGCCAGCAGCTGAACTACGTTGGGAAATGGATGGACAAAATTTAGAACCTGATAGTTATTTAACAGTGGGTGAAACATCGTTTAACACCACTATAACTCTGGAAACATCTAAGCTTAAGCATGGAAAGCACCAGTTAAAATGTATAGCCTCACATGATGCCTTTGAATACGATGAAATAAAAGAAGTAACAATCGATATTATTAATGAAGGTAAGTTATCCAGGATAAATAAAAACCATCAAACGTAATTACGAAAATGTAGGGCCTAGTCCACACTTCTTAATTTCAGATGCATTTAAAAAATAAAATTAGATTTAACACAGAATATGAAAAGTAAACACGGTATAATCAAATATTTTTTAATTCAATTTTACAGAAATAACTACTACTGAGTCAGCTAAACTAACGAAGCTGACCATCTCAGATGACACAACATTGGACTGGAAACTTATTGCAATAGCTGTTGTTGGAGTGGTGATAGTGGTTTTAATAACAGGCATTGTTGTTTTTATAATGTAAGATAAACCAGATTTTATAAACTATGTATTCACAGTTACAGCAGACATATAAAGGCTGTATAGGGAAATAACAAAACACTAAACTTCAATATTGTTAATATTTTTTCAGACGCAAGAAAAAGGTACCTGCAAAAGAAAACAAACCTGAAGAAACTACGAATCAACTAATTTCATCAGAAAAAAGCACAGATAAGACATGAGTTTTATTTAATGAATCTTCAATTCAATTCAACTCAGTACCCTATCAGTCAGCAAATAAATGCCATATGGTAGAGAGTCGCACCCAATTTCGGGAGAATGCTCCTATTTCAGTAGCGACTTAGACATTGAATTTTTACTAAATCTGGACAATCGCCAAAAAGACTGTTTCCATCGTATAATCGCAAGCAAAAGGAAGGACCAATAGAGGTGTCAAAATATGAGAAACAAGATGCGAATTATGAGAAAGATCAAAACGTTTGAAAAACTCCATAGTTAACTTTTCGCGCCTGGACCTCAACGTGTCCCAACTTATAGAGAGTGGAACATTCCTGACACACTCGCGGAATGTTGATAACTGCCCTTAACAAATCTGGCTGCCCTATGCTGGACCATCTATAATATCCTGAATTTAAACCATTCTGTGAGGGATCAAATGAATTCAGGATAAATAGCAAAAGGCGAGTACTTACTATATATCACACTAAAAGTCTAAGCCATTTCCTTTTCATGAATGTAATTAATGCTTTTTTGTTATTAAAAAATCCTAAAATAGTTACAATTAAAATTAATGCAACAATATCCAATTATTAATAACATTAATTTATATGATTTCTATATGCAAAGTAAAATTCCAAGTTTGATCTAAATCTGTTCAGTAAAAATTATAAAAACTCCACAAACAACAGCATTATTATCTTAACAGTAAAAATGTTAAAAAAAAGTGTTAAAAATAAAATTTAATTCCATACAATTATTTTCTTGCAGGTGGAATTTCTAGATGTCTACAATCTCAAGTTGGATGTTCTTGTTTAAATGATAAATATATGTCGTAATCTCATCACATTGCGGATATTTACAGTTTATATACCATTATATACATTATAAACAGCGTACTTCACATGTGTAGCAACTCACTGAAATTATTTTATTCTGATTTGTATATTTGAAGAAAGTTATATTGGTGATAATGTTTTTCTTTATTTTATGCCCTAATACTCACTCAATTGAGATTGTTTTGAAAAAAGTGTCTGTTTTTGTTTATTTCGTAAATTTTTTATCATTAATAAAATTAAAATGTTAAGATACACATGAAAAACTTACCAAAAACATTAATCATTCACTGAAATATGTTATTAAGAAACACAAACTAAAATTATATATTTAAAAGTAAATTATTCAACAATTTTATAACATTAATCTTTTGAAACTCTTCAAGGAAACAAAAAGAAACTCTGAACTTTGCATAAATTAGAGTTAAACACTAATTTTTTTGCTGGAATTTCCCTTTAAGGTCAGGAAATTTCTGTTACACAGAAAAATCTTGGAAAATGTCGGGGAATTTTCAGTCAGACAGGTGCTTGGAATTTTATAGGATGGGCCTTTGTATATTTCAAAAAATTTCTATGCACCCCACTTTTCAAAAAAACAAACAAAAAAAAAAAAACAAAAAAAATTAAGGACATCTATGAAGGGAAGAGGAGGAGATCTAGACTAAAATGGACACAGTGTGGACAGGGGGTAGGGGTGGAAATCTTTGAAGGAGTCCCGAGGGGGAGGGGGACCTTTTTGAATGGCCCCTAAGACTGTGTTTCCAATATGACGTAAAATAGTTGCATAATTTTGTTTCCAAATTGTCAGCAATTTAAAATTGTTTATCAGGAAGTTTTTTTTATAGGGTCTACATGTATTATTTTGCTACGTAAATTTTAAGCAAATAATCAACAGACGTTTTAAAGGACAAACTGGTTTTATCGCGGTTCAAACTGAATTAAACACTCTCCTAGCTTTACTTTATGTGCAATCTTTCAAATAGTAACTACGATACAGTGCGATTGTACTTGACATGTATTTATTTTATTCAAGGTTTATGCTTATATCGTGGAAGCAAAGTTGACGCAAATTACTCATGATTACATTAAATATAACAATTCATCATGACTACACGTTATCACCATCGTCTCAAACCCATCTAAAAATGAATCGAAACTAAAACGAACGTCTGATTCACATAATGGGCCATTTAAGAGGGATCTCAACCCTATCCTTTTCAATGGTTCGGGTTTGCGAAGATACTCACAGTTGAATGAGGGGGGTTTGGGTGGGGGTGGGAATTGTTTGGGGTGGCTCGATGGACCAGCAAGGGCAACCACTTGTCGTTTTTCACTTTGAATTGGTCGATTTTTTAAAAATTGATATACAAGTTTAAAAAATGTCCATTATTTTGCACACGTTGCCAGCAGGTGGCAGCATGAGATAGGCAAGTTGTGAGTGCAAAAATTCAAATAATAATTTAATTAAAAAAAATCTACTATTTTAAAATGAAAAATGACGAGTGAAAACCCTTGCTGATTTATTGAGTTATTTTAAACGATTTATATTTTTATTTAATCTTTTTTTGTTTGACTGTGAGTGTCTTTGCAAATTTACCCATTGAAAGTGATAGGGTTGGAATCCCCTTTAAAAAGGACGTCCCCTAAATTCCTTCGAAACTTGACTTCCTTTTACCCCCTGTCCACACTGTGTCCATTTTAGCTCAGACCCTCCCCTCATAGACGTCTTTAATTTTTTTTAAACTGCATAACAGCCCTTCATGAAACACTAATCCTAGGGGTTGGCACCCCATACCTTAAACCACCCCCAAACTTTTAATACCCTTCTTCCTATCAGAGATCCACATACCCACAGTGTGGCTATTGTTCGAAATCGCCACTTGGGCATCTTGGTTATCTTTATTAGATATTTTTTTAAACGTCATTGTGAGGACGTCATATTATCCTCATGGTTGGAAGAACGCCATAATAGTCCCCATTTTTAAGGGC
>JAQGBW010005916.1:0-11295 GCA_034698625.1 Julus scanicus
ACATCAAGTAAAGTAAAACCTTGATAATCCGAATGTACATAATAATTATCCGAGCCAACTGTAGTACTAAATGTATATAATTCAATTCACTTATTAGATTTATAATTAAATTTTACGAATCAACAGCAAAAATGTGTGTATTTTACCTTGTTTCACGATTAAAGTTCGAAACGTATAATTGCGCATGCGCCACATGACTTCTGCCGCCGAGTTTTGACGCCGAATTTGAAGCCTTGTCAACTTTCTCGGCGTCGGTATTTTTTTACTTGAATCGTCATAAACGCGTCACATAGTCACGTGCCGCGCATGCGCAGATCGAGTGACGCTCAACTTTTGACGCTGGTCGCTCCATTGTGAACTAGGCATTATAACCCGAGTTTTTAATGAAAAGTTGAGCGTCGCGCGATCTGCGCATGCTCGTCACATGGGCTTGTGACGCGTGTATGACTTTCAAGTAATAAAAAGCACAGTAGTAATAATATTCTGAGCAAATTTTTAAGTTAAAAAACTTACCAGAATGTCCCACAGAATATGGCGAAGACCAGTGTCGTGCCGCTTCATTGCGAACCGGTCAGCGTCTGACGCCGAGATAGTGACGTATTTCGCTAAAATTTAAGCTCCGCCTCGACTGACGGACGACGTCGGTCGAGGCATTGTGAACCAGGCATTAATATCCTCATCTCTTCATAATCTGCAATAAAAAAAGATATCGAAGTAATTTTTCTCCCGAAGTTGTAAACATGCAAAAAAAGTTTTCGTTATTTTTTGAAAATTGACTTTGAAAATGGGGTTTTTTTTTACGGCGAATTATAAAATCATGACTTGGCGTCAAAAACACCAAAAACCAAAAATGTTCTTAAAATCTCGCGGTATTTTGCTTAAACCACTCGTAGACACGTACTTTTAACCTTCTGCCAGAAAAATCGCAATTCTGCGAGCATATTTTGCGAAAAAAATGTTTTAAGAAAAGATTTTGCAGGGATAATCTATAAATTCTGTTGTGTTACCTGCTATTAAAATATGACGTGCTCTTTCATAATCCGAAGTAAAAAATACAATGTTCGAAAACTACCTTAAAATCGTTTTCCCCCAGTTTTTTTGAAGCGATTTATTTACAAAATCGTGTTTTTTATGCTAGATTCTAAAAGAGGACGTTACTTACGTTAAGGAAGTGAAAACACTTTAAAAATCTAGCCATAATTCATCGAGCTACAGTGTTTTGAATGTTTGGGGGTGTAAGACGATAAAGGCTGGTCAACTTTCTTAAAAACGCTGTATCTCGGCTAATTCTCACTCTTTTCTCATACTTTAAAAGGTTTCTCATGTTTTAAAAGGTAAATGACGTCCTCTTTCATACCCGAAGTCAAAATTACAAATTTTTAGATACCATGTTCGAAAACAGCCCAAAATTGTTGTTTCTCCGCTTTTCGCTACTTCGTATTTACAAAATTGTGGATTTTTAGTACAGATTACGAAAGAGGACGTCGTTTACGAAAAGGAGGTAAACCAACTTTGACCTACCATATCCAACTTTTCAAATGCAATGTTCGAAAACAGCCCAAAAACCGTTGTTTTTCAGTTTTTCGCTGCGTTATATTTACAAAATCGTGTTTTTTAGGACGGATTCTAAATGAGGACGTCAATTAAAGTCAGGGCATTGACAAGACTTTGAAAATAGAGCAAGGATTGGCCGAGCAACAGCATTTTGAATATTTTATGTTTGGAAGACGATGATCATTTGGTTAAGTTTCGTCAAAATCTTTTTTTTTTTAAAAAAAACGCTGTATCTAGGGTAATTATGGTTTGATTGTCACACTTTTTGGCGTTTCCAAACTTGCTCTTTCATAATCCGAAATCAAAAATCCCACTTTTCCAATACAATGTTTGAAAACAGACATTAAAACAGACATGAAAACAGATTATAACTTAAGTTTTTCTTAAGTTAATCTTCAGTGAAACTGCAGTTTTTCTGCAGAATAAAAACTGCAGTTTGGCCGAAATCTATGCAAAAAAACTTAAGAAAAACTGAAGAATAACTTTAGTTTTTTTAAAAGTTTTTCTTAAGTTCATTTTTGGCAGGGTTAAAAGAGCAAAATTAATGGAAATGCTACATGGACGACGCTGGGTTGTCCCCCAGATGTCCCCAGATTTTGTAATGTACACCATCTCTATTAATTGGCACGCAATTTTGTGAGTTGTGAGGCGTCAGGTGTTAGTGATTTTCGCCAGGTGCCGGGCAACATGCTTGATGATTTGTACCAAACTCACTATGTACCAAACCACCCTATACTAGTACACGTGGTGTGATACATGTATTGTGGGTAAAATCTTGGCCCACCAATCCTGCGTGTAGTAGCCATTGTGGGGAGGATCCTAGAACCGTTTCCAAGCTATGACATAATTTCAATATAATTGTTAAAGATTATTTAAAATTATAAAATAATTTGTTGGGGTAAAATATAGGCTATGCTAGACTTATGCTTCACCCTCAAAGAGTATATCGATTTACCTTATCTTTCTGCGACCTATAGTGCATAATGCACGTCAGGTCATTTAACTTTACGATTTTTTTTTCAGAAGTTCGGGAAAAGCACAAATGATTTACGTGGATATGGCACATTTTGAAGGCGAAAATGCTGCAAATGGATAGCATGGAAGAATGGATCACAATACATAATAGAATAAGAAATGATAAGACCATCTAAAAATAGTATGGGACACACTCGGAAGCCACAGTGCTTTTTTTCATCCGGAAATTTCGATGTAAATGGATGAAAATACATCAATTGATAATGGCCGAGTTTAAGAGCAAAAGAATTTGCTTTGGCTCCATGGAATACAAAATGCATCTAGGCTCATATTTCATTCTGGCAAATGCTTGTCACACGCTTTTTATCGATTCCATTTGTAAAGGACGAAAAAAGTAATCGTTGGCAAGAACAAGGATCGTTACTTACATGTTCCCTAGTCATTAAGTTGTTGATTAGCTTATTTTTTCTATTTCTATAGCCATCACGTTAGCTTTACGAACAATGAAATGGCCCACGTGCCAATAAGATCAGTGAGCATCAGCTGGGGCACGCACGATTACAACAAAATCCCACTCCAAAGAAACCATATATATATATATGTTGCATTTCACAAGTGCCTTTACGCCTTCGTGCATTGACAATTGGATTACGAATAGGCGGCTAAAACGATAAATTTTGTTTTAAAGTAGGCATTGGTCTCTTAATTTACTTGGTCTCGCACCCCAGGAAAAAAGCAGCAAATATATGTATTTTAGCTGCAGTTTCTGTTAAGGCGTCGCCATACATGCGGCATTCGGTAAGTCTCGAGGGGCCCATTTCCTAGTAATATATGTTGATTACTCCCTTACTTGGCTAGGAATCGCCTTTTCCTGATAGGAGATAGCATTTTGTCCTGAGTCAAAGCAGGCGAATGTTTACTTAAGCCGGGTCCACACCAACGAAAGCATGGAGCGAACGCAGAAAACACGGAGACACTAAACATGAAAACATGCTCAGGAACATGCTTCCAAAAGCAAAGATGTAAATACAAAAAAAAAAAAAGCTGAACCAATGGTTGCAGACCAGTACATAGTTGTCAGTACATATAGTTGCCATAAAGTGGAAACATTTGCTTCCTCGACTGCGTCTTGGACGAGCGGCGAATAGACTACAAGTTTGCTGAAGCATTGAGATGAAAACTTGATAAACAAAATTTTATCGACAACATGTTTTCAAAAACCTTGCTTTTGCTCCGTGCTTTCGTTGGTGTGGACTAGGCTTTAACGAAAAAGTTGCACTCGGTCTACATATTCGTCAAGTGGTTTAAAAGTAAAAAATGATATTAAATGAATAAAACTATATGCCTTAATTAATTCTTATATATGTTTGATACAATATAATTTGTGCGCTGACATAATTTTAAT
Organism: Julus scanicus; assembly: GCA_034698625.1. Taxonomy (NCBI): domain Eukaryota; kingdom Metazoa; phylum Arthropoda; class Diplopoda; order Julida; family Julidae; genus Julus; species Julus scanicus. The sequence goes on from JAQGBW010005916.1 coordinate 3,935, forward strand.
TATGCTTAAGGGAGCGTACATAAATTACATAACCACTTTTTTGGTCATTTTTGACCCCCCCTCCCCCCTTGTAACCAAATGTAACCAACACCACAAACCCCCTTCCTCCCTAAATATTACGTAACCATTTCAAAAATTGCCCTTCTATACGATTGCTGAAAATAATGAAATCATTAAAAAATGCACTAAAAACATTCTGAGTTAAGTCTGTAATTGATCGGGAAGCTGAGCATCCTAAAAACAAAATGAAAATAAGATTACAATTAATATATTAATTCGTCTTCTTGCCAAAGTTGCAAACAGTAACCAAATTTAACTTTCCCCCCCGCCTGCCCCCTCTGTAAACAAGTGTAACCAAATGCTAACCCCCCCCCCCTCCCCATAGTTGGTTAAGTAATTTATGTACGCTCCCTAAGAGTCTTCAGCAAAGAGGAAAATATTCTGCACTCGCCAAATATTGCTAAGTCGTGAATACATATATTATGAATCTTATTCCACATTCATTTCAATCACTTATAAATTAATTTTAGTTTGAGGCTACAGAAATCGCCTGTTTCGGAACAAAATGTTAATATTTCCATAAAACAATTAAAAGAACACTTAAATCCCTACTTTTAGAGTTAAATTTAATAACAAGAATTATGAAAAATGCAAAAACTCAGGCTTGGATCACCATCAAATTCCATCGCTAATGCCTGATTTTCGACTTACTTAGACAATTGTTTTACGCATGCATGTTTAATATTCACGTGAATAATAGTTGTGGCATATAGCAATCACTATATTGACTTCTTTAAACAACAGCGGTGATGAAAGTAACGACATTAGTGAAGACACAAAACATGTTTCACAATATGAATGGCCTCAATTTAGAATATGAAAGCTCCATTTTATGACAGAAGAATCTTTCTCTCCAACTGGCTTTAAACTCCATTGAACCCCGCTTAAGACATTCCAACTTAGCAAAAAGATGACCGGCACAAAGTTTCACATTTTACAGTACTCATATGTTTCTCAAGCAGTGAGAAAGCAAAGGGATGTTTTTGAAACCCTTAACACGCATTAAGCACTCACCAAACAGCAACAAAAACTTACTTTTCAATTATTACCAGCTCCCTAGAGCACCTTAAAATAGTCGGATTTTCCTCAGTAGATAAATCTGCATATAATATATAGGAAAGCGAACATTTTTGTCTTTGTCTGCTGGATGGTGGACGGCATACTCCATTTTCTGCTTTCTTCCGTTGAAAACTGTTTGTTTTCAGTAAAACACCACGCATATATATAAATCCTTTTCAAAGCTACGAAAAAGGTTAAAGTATACATCTGTCCAACCGACCTGAAAAATAAATACATTCAAGTTGAATCAAAAGTTACCTACCCGATCCATACGTTCACAAATTGACCTATGTGCTCCAGCGCACTTTAATTTATTTCAAGCATTTGTGTTCCTGAAATTAACCTTGTATACCTCGAACAGAAGTTGATGCAAATTCAACAAGTTTTCCGTCCATGGTCAACAAGTATTCGGATCTAGAAAATCAAGTATAAAGACAATTAATCTATAAAAATTAAGCCAGCTATTATCTATATCACATGCATTAATAGTCCAGATTTAATAAATATAACTTTTCCTGCAACAAAAATGGTTAATTAAAAATATTGTGTTTTAAAATTACTTGTGTTTCTAAAATAATGAAAATGAAAATGACTCGAGTTTGGAAACAAAACATTTGCTTAACAAATTTCGAATTAAAAATAAATTATTCTAAATTCCCCAATTTGCATAATATTTTACGAGTTTTAAGCTTGCAACGTTACACAAAATGGCAAAGACATAGTACATATTATGTATACTATGTTATTTTTTATTGAAAATTAAAGGCAATAAATGTAATACATACATTACCGTACACTGCTCGGACAATCGGGTAGATAATTTTGTAAAACTGTTGTTAGTCTGTAAAAACATTTTTAAAATAAATAATTAATAATAAAAAAATAATAAGTAGCATAAACATTCCCTAAACAATGATTAGTAACAAAATTGAATAAAAACAAATGCAAATTTTATAATGAACTCCTGAAACTGTATGAAAATTGCCTAAATAACTCCATGAAAGTCTTCATGGGTCTATATAGAAATTAAGTAGTTATCACAATTAAAATTAAACTTTGAATTTATGAAAAAGATTAATGAATATTCAAAGAATTTTTACGAAAGCAGCTCAACATATTATAGCATCTATACCTAGTAATAGCAAAGACACTGCAGGTTAGTATTTTCAGTATTGTTTTCTTCCATCACTTTTTCTAGAATTCATCTTCATTTCCATGGTAACTAGATAATAATTGGAATATCGAGTAAACAACAGTCATTTATTGACCAACTGTAAATTGATTATCATCAAGAGATGAAAAGCAGTTTACACAGACCACCAAAAACTGACGAAAATCCAGTTTTATTACTCGTCTCACCAAATATAACAAAGGACAACCCAGGCCTCCAAAGCAGGCTTGGTATACCCTGCAACAAATCGCGGTTAAGTCTTATAAATAAAGTCAGTTTATTTGGCTTTAGCTTCATTGGTAAGGAACCGTGTCTTCGGGTTTCAAAATCACGATGCACTCAGCGGTGATCTTTCTTGCACATCGTACAAGTCAACAGTTGATCAGGTCAGTTTGGTATGCAATGGTGAGGAAAAAACATTTCCTTTGGTTCATTGGTGGCGATGCTTACTGTTTGTGTGTCCCTTCCACGGATGCATTTTTAAACCATCATCCCAATTTCAAAATTCTCTTACCTAATTCATTCTACTCCCTGACATTTCCCATGATTTCCTGAATATTTCTTACTTTTTCCTGAGAATTTTTTTTATATTACCTGACTAGTGAGGGCTTTTGGTTCAGAGACTTCTATGGGACAAACTTGATGGAATTAAAGCTACTTTTTTTTAGAAATTGTAAGTTTCTGAGGATTCTGGGGATCCAAAGATCTTTGAATCAGGCTATGGAAATTAATCTTTAGTCTTTAGTTTAACAAGTTAGGGGCATATTCAATTTCAATTAAAATGCAGTTTAGAACTGCATTGGCATATCCTTGTGATTCCATGAAACAACTTACACAGTGCATCTTGCAATTTCAACATTCTGCATAATTGATGTGAAATTAAAAAAAAAATTCACTTCAAAATTATCCAAAAAGTTATTTCAATTACAGTTTACTGTTGGCTATCAATAAATTTAGCCAATTTTTTTTACAGTGGTGACACATTTGTTCTTTAGGTTAATTTACATTTAACATATTAAAGAACTGGATTAGTCATTCATGTATGGACTTTTTTAATATTTAAAATTATTCCACCCAGATCATTCAATGGTATCCAAAAAAACAACCAGGGCACTGGACACTCAACAATTTCGACCTCAAATCAATCGTGAAACACCGTAAAGAAACCCGGGAAGCGTAAAAGCAATGCCCTATTGCTAACAGGACTTTATCCATAGGTTCAGCATGGCCAGCATCTGGAATCCACTTTTACCAACAGGGACCGGGCGCTGTTCTCCTTTGGCCTACCTCTGTCCACCGAACCGGAGATGGCCACATCTTGTTCCGACGGTGCTTATTGCTCAATTTTTCCAATGGGCCAGTTTGGCCCAATGGTGATATGTGCATGATGCGCATACAGTCCAACTTCTGGAGTTTCTCACATGCACTAGATGGAGCTGTCCCTTTCTCCGCAGGAACTGCTGTGGTGTCCATCAATGCCGTTGGTGTGCATATAACGCGCACGGCGGTCTTTTCCCTTTGGCCGCCGGTTGCCAGCACCCAACTTCAGGGGGTTTTGGTCGCCACAGCAGCAGGCCGTCCTCCCGTAGCCTGTCAGGATGCGCCTGAAGGCCCTACGGAAGTCGTGGTTGAAGATGCTATAGATGATGGGGTTGAGCGCTGAGTTGGCATAGCCAAACCAGGTGAGGATCTTGAAGCACAAGTCGCTGATGCATGTCTTGCAGAAGGCGCTCACAATGTTGACAATGAAGAAGGGCACCCAGCAGACCAGGAATATGCCCATGATGAAACCCAGCGTGACAGCCGCCTTGTGGTCAGACACGTGGGAGGAGTGGCTGGCAGCCCCTTCCTTCGCCTTACTGGTGCCAGGCGAGCCATTACTCCCGTCCTCGCGGTAGTTGAACTGCAGTGGCTTACTCATGGCCTTGATATGGCGCACATGCATGCGAGCGTACATGTAGAGTCTGCTGTAGAGCGCCACCATGACGATACCAGGGATGAAGAAGCTGATGGAGGAGGAGACAACGGCGTACATTGGTGTCAGATCCATGGCACACTGGGGTGGGTCGTCGGGCACAGCCTCTGTCGGCCTGTGCAGACCTTGGCTGATGGGGAGGAAGGACACGAGGGCAGAGACCAGCCAGATGGTGGCGATACTGGCGGCGATGACCGGCTTGGTCATCCATCGCGCGTACTTCATGGGGTCGCGGATGTGAAGGTAGCGGTCCAGGCTGATGGCGCACAGGTTGAGGATGGAGGCCGTGCTGCAGAGGATATCAAAGGCTACCCAGACGTCGCAAAACTGCGACCCGAACATCCAGTAGCCCAGCAAGTCGTTGAAGACTGCGAAGACCATCACCAGTGAGGCCACTAACAAGTCGGCGATGGCCAGCGACACCAGGAACAGGTTGCCCAGCTTACGCAGGCTGCGGTCTGTGTAGATGGCCACGCAAACCAGCAGGTTGCCGATGATGGACAAGAAGATCAGGATGGAGAGCACGCAGCCGATGAGCACCTGCTCCCCGAGCGCCTGTGGGGCTCGGCTGGGCGACTCTTCGGTCCCTTCCGCGGTCGTCGTGTTGTAAGGAAATTGGAGAATGGATGACATCTTGTCACTATCCTCGACGTCGTGTACATGTCCACCTTTTTCTGAAACAAAAGAAAGGATGCGTTACATTTGGTTGTCTCAACCCCAATATAGCATATCGTTAACATAACTTAGCATGATTCGACTCTATATAGTGACAAGCAACTCTGCAGTGCAGTGTTTTTAAACCCATGGGCCGTAAATGGTATGCAGGACAGGCTGTAGTGGAATACAAAAATACAGTGGATTTGGGATATCTGCCCTGGTGAAAAAAACAATAGAGATTTCTATTGTTTTCTATTGTTATTTGGAACGTTGTTTTCTATTGGTATCAATAGAAAATTTCTATTGGTTTTATTGGTTTCAATTGTTTTCTATGGTTTTCTACTGTTTTCTATTGTTCAGGCAATACAGCTAAACCATAGAAGTCAATAGACGCCAATAGAAGTCTATACATGAAACATAGAAAACAATTAAAATCAATAAAGTGTCCAAATAACAATTGAAATCGCTATTGGTTTCTATTGTTTTTTTCACCAGGGTGGGGCATTGGTTAACCATCCCTGGTGAAAAAAACAATAGAAACCATTAGAGATTTCTATTGGTTTCTATTGTTATTTGGATACTTTATTGGTTTTAATCGTTTTCTATGGTTCCTGTATTGACTTCTATTGGCTTCTATGGTTTGGCTGTATTGACTGAACAATAGAAAACAAGTGAAACCAATAAAACAAATAGAAATTTTCGGTTGATACCAATAGAAAACAACGTTCTAAATAACAATAGAAATCTCTATTGTTTTTTTGTTTTTTTTACCAGGAATGACTGCGTTTTATTTGGGGCAATCTTAAAAATATAGACTATAGTATGTAACTAAGCTATTTCAGAAATTAAAAATAGTTAGGAATAGGAACTATGCAGAAATTTAAGGTATCGATAATAACTAAATTAATATTATAATGAAATAGCAACTTCAGGTTGAAGAGTTGTATCCATGTGTCCCAATTAAAAGGTATTTTAAATGGCAAACTATGGAGTTGTTGCACACGTGCTCAAAAAATAAACTAACCATGATAACCAAGATAAAGATCAAATTTCAGCAAGATGACGGCTGCCATTAGCCAATCCAATGACGTAAAATTTCTAGTTGCAAGATGCCATTTACCAACCATTAAATGCTTAAAATAGTCCCTCCATCGTTAAATCAGCTGGGATCGTCATAGATTAAACAAGGCCTTGGCTAATTACCAAAATTTCAGGTAAAACAATAATAGAGTCAACTAATGCTACTTACTCTCAGATCGATTTTTACATACAAAAGAGAACCACACTGCGCTAATTGCATCAAAAGTGAACCTCGATGGTATTAATTATTAAACCAATCCTGTTTGAAACTTAAAAGGCCACTTTGCGAGCAAGAACACTTCATCAAAACCAAGAATATTGATGAAACTAACATGAGAATAATCGTTATTTCATGTTTGTCATCTTAATGGAATGAGCATTTAGTAAAAAAAACACAAAACAAAATAGTACCGTAAAATGTGGATACTTTGGTTCAAGTTTTTGGAATTTCGAACATGTTCAATAATAATGACAGGTCAGACAGAATCAACTCTCCACTTTCCGAAGCTAACCAATTATGTAGGGCATCTTTATGCCATATTCCTATAGAGAAAAAAATATATAGGGCCATACATGATATATAGTATCTCCCATATATGCCCATATTTGATACTTTCCATTTATGTCTGAAAGCATTTATAGTCATATATGAGTTTTAAGGTCCGTGTTTATCTTTGAAAAATTGCGTTGATACCTTAAAAAATTGCTACCTTATACAAAATCGCACTTATTATTCAGAAAAATTGCATTTCTAAAACAAAAAAAATCGCACTTTTAACGCAAAAAAATTGCACTTTTAGAGCATAACCAAAAAATTTTGTTTTCTAAACAAATGCCAAGGATTAAAAACAGAGGGTAAATGTGATCCCATTAAAAGATGATTTTGCTTGGAATTTTCGTTCAGTGTTCATTCGATTTTTTATAGACTTAGGGGCCTTAGGCATATCCTTAGAATCGAATGAAAATTTAACATTTGATTAAGTAGTTGACAATGGTAAAATCCACAAAAAATGGTGTTTTCTAAACAAGGGCATGGGTTAAAAACAGAGGGTAGATGTCATCATTTCAAAAATTGATTTTCATAGAATTTTCATTCAGTTTTTAAAAGTGATATTGCATTTCTAAAACATTAAAATCGCACTTTTAATGCAAAAGTTCAATTCCACTTTTTATTTTGCCGTTTTTGTTGGAAATTTGTAACAGTTTTTTGGATTTCGGGAGGGGAATATATCCACAATTCATTCTGAGAGATTATGATAAATTATAGGTATTTTTTATGCAGTCATTAGAGAGATTTAGCAAGAAACGTACGTTTCACTTACCGTTAATTTTGACCCCAGTGCGCATGCTCTGTTGAAC
>JAQGBW010005917.1:0-11294 GCA_034698625.1 Julus scanicus
TCTCAAGCCAATTCTTACAGCAAATCCAGATCCAAAAAAGTCATCAACCACTTTTTATCAAAAACATGAACCTTGTTTATTTTCATATGTAATCATTGGTTATGATGGATTTGTTGTTGCACATGAATGCAAGAGATCAAAAAATGCAGCATAAGATTTGGTAATATCATTAAAACGAAGAGCTGTTTAGCTCATCAAAGCATCAAAGAATGTACACGAATGCAAATGATGAAATTGAATTTGAAAAAGCTACACATTGTTATGTGTGTAAGGAGAAATTTATTGATGAAAATGAAAATGTAAGAGATCATGACCATCATATTCCGGGTCATAATTACCATGGAGCAGCCTGTAAAAGTTGTAATGCAGCATTAAAAACAAAAAAACAATGCCTTGCATTGCTCATTCTCTTAGGTCATATGATGGTCATTTTATAATATGGGCTTTAAATCAAGTCCAACCAAAGAAATTAATCTTTATACATTACATTAGGGGTAACATTATACCTCTAAACATGGAAAGGTATACAACATTTCTGGTGGATGATTTTTTGTTCATGGATTCATTTCAGTTCCTGTCTGCACCACTGGCAGTACTGGCTGAAAATATTCCACCAGATAAATGTAACACAATAAACTGGCATTTTAAAGATGAATTAAAAGTCAAAGTTATGAGAAAAAAGGATTTTTTTCCTTATGATTATGTTGATGATTTTTCAAAATTTGACATTAAAGAATGTCCTTTGCAAAACCATTTTCAATCTCAACTTAATGATGAATCAATCTAAAATAAGAATTACCAACATGTTCTTGATGTTTGGAATACTTTTAAGTGTAAGACCTTTGGTGATTATCATGAGCTCTATTTACGTGTTGACTGTTTTCTTTTAGCAGACATTTTTTAAAAACTTTAAGAGTTTTATCAATGCATAGTTTTGGTCTCGACCTTACACATTATTTTACTTTGCCTATGTATGCTTGGTCTGCTGCACTTAAGTATACAGATGTTAAACTAGAATTACTTGCTGATTATGCAATGCATTTGTTTATTGAACAGGGTATTCGGGGTGGCATTTCAGTTTGTAGTGAGCGTTTTAAAAAGCAAACAATGAAATGGTAGAAGATTATGATCCTAAACAACCAACATCATATTTTGTTTATGGTGATTGAAATTCCCTTCATGATACAGCAATGTGTGAACCAATGCCCATGAAAAAATTCCCATGGTTAAATTGTGATGAGATTGAGAAATTTAAGCTAAAAGATAAAAAGGTAAATGATAAATTGGGATATATTCTTGAAGTTGATTTACAATATCCTGAATTCTTACATGAACTACACAATGACTATCCAATGTGTCCTGAACACTTAAATATAAATAGTGAAATGCTTTCACCTAGTCAAATTAAAGCATTAAAAGACATTTATTTAAAGCAACCAAACTCATACAACTCAAAAAAAACTTACAACAAACTTTCTGGACAAATAAAAGTACATCACACATTACAGAAATTTACAATACTATGTTAAATCAGGAATAAGGATAACCAAAATCCACAGAATCTTAGAATTTGAAGTTTAGACATTGAGTTCAACATTAATAAACGTCCCCAAGCAACGAATAATTTTAAAAAAGAATTCTTTAAATTAATGAATAATTCAGTATTTGGTAAGACTATGGAAAATCAAAGAAAACGAGTAAGAACTGAAGTTGTAACAAACCAAAAAAAAGCAAAGAAAATCTTATGTAAGCCAAATGTTCAAACATTTCGCATATTAGATGAAAATTTAGCTGTCTTTCAAATGAAGCAATGGACAGTTTTTTAAACAAACCAATTTACACAGGTTTCACAATACTTGAACTATCAAAATTAATCATGACAGGTTTTAATTACACTATATTAAAAAGAAAATATGGATCAAAAATAAAATTATTGTATACAGATACAGATAGTTTTATTTTTAATGTCTTTACAGAAAACTTGTATGAGGACATGAAGTTAATATGTAAACACTTAGATACAAGTGATTATCCCATTACACATTTTGTACATGACACTAAAAACAAGAAAGTAATGGCTAAATTTAAAGATGAGTTAAATGGTGTATTAATCTCGGAATTTGTAGGACTAAAAGCTAAGATGTATTCTATTTTATATGCAGACAACAAATATCATTGTACAGCAAAAAGAATTAAAAAACAAGTTGTGAAAAAATCTTTTAATTGTAAAATGTATGTTAATGCATTGAAAGTCTACAAAAAACAAAATAATTTTTAAAACCAAATCATTGCTCGAAATCATGAGATTTTACTGCTAGAATAAACAAAATTGGATTAAATCCCTTTGATGATAAACGGTTCATTCTAAATGATGGTATTAGTACTCTAGCTCATGGTCACTTCAAAATAAATGGTTGTAAATTCATACATTGATTATTTGCTTATTAGTCATGTTTTATTCTATATAGAAAAATCCTCATCTTCTCAAAACAAAATTAAAGAGACACCAATTCTCGTATTAAAAAGACTTCAATCTGGGGGATATGATATAATCGAACAAGAAACTAATATCATTAAACCAGGATTCAATGAGATCGAAACATCTCTCGACTTTTTTAAAGTTTTAAGAATTCCCTGGAATTACTTTGTGGAGTTGATGTTACGATCAAGTGTGGGCCGGGCTGGGTTTGCTTCTGACAGCAGGTGTCCTCGACAGCTATTATGAAGGATGTGTTTTATGAAATTTATAATTCCACTAATGACATGTTGGGACTCTTGACCATAAGCATATAAGGGTCAAGAAGGATAGTAATTTGGTCAACGTAAAGGTGTAAAAAACCTTTATTGACGACAACGTTTCGTCCCTTTAACGGACTTCATCAGGTCGAAAAACATTACAATTTATAAAATAGGATTTAAAGTAGGATAAAATAGGATAAGACAAAATTCATAAAGGCCAACAACAACACCTTACATAATAAAGTTTTTGTGTTTTTAAAATATAAAATATAAAATTTTTTCTTTTAAAAAATTTATACACACGTTGCCTTTTCAAAGGATTGCAACTAACCTTTGGGGTGTAAAATTTCCATTTGTGTGGTGATTCACGATGTTAATTGGGGGTAGACAAGTTTGACTAGATGTGTCAGTTACAAAAAATCAGATACATAATTTTGGGTAGAAGATTGCTATTTTGTTGTATAGAGGCAGTCGTTTAAGCCACATTAAGAATTCAAGTTAGTTATGATCATTCATCAATAACTGTATTTCCAGCAAACTGGTAAACAGGCGAATTCTGAGAGATCATCTCCCAGTTTTCAAAATGACATGGTGACATCACAGACTATTAAAGCATATATAACAAAATATTTAAAATTATACACTGGCATAGTTAATTTAAGTTCACACAACTTCATAGACATGTAGACAAACTACTCAGGGCAAGGCTTAAAGATAATAAGCAAGCATGGATTGTATGCAGGCTACTCAATGAATTATAAGAAAATATATAAAATGTAGTAGCATATTTGAAAACAAAATCAAACACTTACAAAGCTCTCTGCCAATAAACACTTAAATCGCGGCCTCACTTGTACACTCTTCACAATCCCACACACAGTGTTTAACTAACAGTATAATCTGAGTCAAATGACATGTACACAAACACTCCTTTAGAAAGAATTAGACTAATAACCCAAATACCTTTAAAAGACTTTATTGAGGGTCTGCTACTCTGTCTTAACTTCACTTTTTTCGACTACAATGGAACAACATATCGACAAATTTTTGGGATGGCAATAGGGTCCCCCATCTCAGCAATCGTAGCCAACCTAGTAATGGAGGAGCTGGAACATGAAGTCAGGGCGTTCTCTTTAGTTACCCCTCTTTCTTATTAGTAATCTACTTATCTTACTAATCATCTTACTTATGCTATTCATCGCGGCTTTATTCCTATTAAATACCAGGGAATTCTAAAAAAAGAAAACCTTAACGCAGCTAGGAAAGGACACCATGATATAACCTACCATAGAGGCGCGCAAGCCACGCAAACCCGTAAAATAGGAGGCATGGTCCTTAACAAACAAATAACAACAAAACCTTTAACTTACCCCAATAATATCAGTTGTGCAAACGTCGTTAAAATACCTGGAAATAAAAAGAAGAATAAATTTAGTAATTTAAACTCTAATACCAACAATAACCCTCCGTTAAACAAAAATAAAAAGTTTCACTAATCACCGCCGTTAACAAACCAAATTGCAAGCGTAGTGTTAACCTTAAGGCTTTTCCCCTTTATTTTGTCCCCCTTCCATGCATCTAACCCTTCCCTCTGCATTCCCCTTTCCTTCCCCTTCCCCCTCTTTCTTCCTCCCACAATCACCTAAACCGCCCACAACAGAACCTCTTATCCACTACACCCCAGTATACCCCTTACATAATCCTTATCTAATGAATTTACCATACGTGCGTACCAATAGGGCTGTTTCTAAATTGAGCATATTGCTCACAAGGCTCTGCTCACGCGTTGCTTAGGATCAGTTTGTGTTTACTACGCTCAGGGCGTAATTTAGAAACAAACTTGCTCAGTATGTACTCAAAAAGGGTGCACGGGCGCTCCTATTGGTTGAAAATGGAAAGGCGGGGCAAGTGACGGACGTGTTATATTATATCATATAGTTGTCGTCTGCTCTGAGCAGGGTGAGCAGTCTTTTTTGTTGCTCACGCTGCTCAGTCGTTGTTCACTTTCGGCTCAATTAAGAAACAGAATGTGCTCACTTGCAGGTGAGCAGTGCTCAATTTAGGAACGATTTTGCTAGATTTTGCTCTGAGCGCTCACTGAGCGGCTCAATTTAGAAACAGCCCTATTGCAAACTCTTCGTTTTATCCTCTACAGTCCTGGCCTATGTGAATTGTCCCTTGCAAGGGACATTTAAATTTAATTTTTTGTAAAAATTTGAGAGGGGCATGTGCTGGCAAACCTAATGGCCCTTATAAAGGAGATTATGCTTATTCCAGTGGTACCACGTTTTTGCTTTTACACAAAGGATTTAATATCATATTTTATTTCGAAAATGACGTTTCTATCAGCTAAAAGGTTTTTTTGGAGGAAAAAAAGAAATTAAATAAATTTGTCAACTTTTTTAAGGATTTTCATGGATATTTTTGTAAAGTAAAATATTATACATCCTATTGATTGCATCTACAATAAAATTTGCTCTCAAACTTCTAAATTTTCAGTAAAATGTATGCATCCTTCTGATGTCCCTTGTAAAGGACAACAGGACTAAACTTATGAAAATCTAAAACAAATTTTATTGAAAAAAGTTAAATTTACAATTTTTTTGACTATTTGTATAAAGATATTAAATATAAGGAGATAAATGTATGTTTTTACCAAAACTTGCACGTCTGTATTAAAAATCTACACTTTTATTCAATTTTGAAATTATTTTATGATGTACAACTTAGCATCGCTTAGTCCTAATGTTCTTTATAAGGGACATGCAATTTCTCATAATAAAATTTAAATTAAAATTTTTTTTTCTTTTCATTGTATCTTAAAATATATACTTATCCATAAATTAAAGCAAAAAGTTAAGAAAACAAACATTTTTTTTTCCAGGACTAGAGGTTATTACAGCATGCACAAACCATGTGCTTATTGGCCACTCCCACAAAGCAGTAGGCTACAGTAACTTATTTTTGGATCTGGCCTCTACAGGTGTCTGTAGCACCAGTGAACATGTCATTTGACTCAGATTATACTGTTAGTTAAACACTGTGAGTGGGATTGTGAAGAGTGTACAAGTGTGGCCGCGATTTAAGTGTTTATTGGCAGAGAGCTTTGTAAGTGTTTGATTTTGTTTTCAAATATGCTACTACATTTTATATATTTTCTTATAATTCATTGAGTAGCCTGCGTACACTTCATGCTTGCTTATTATCTTTAAGCCTTGCCCTGAGTAGTTTGTCTACATGTCAATGAAGTTGTGTGAACTTAAATTAACTATGCCAGTGTATAATTTTTAATATTTTGTTATATATGCTTTGATAGTCTGTGATGTCACGTCATTTTGAAAACTGGGTGATGATCTCTCAGAATTCGCCTGTTTACCAGTTTGCTGGAAATACAGGTATTGATGAATGATCATAACTAACTTGAATTCTTAATTTGGCTTAAACGACCGCCTTTATACAACAAAATAGCAATCTTCTACCCAGAATTATGTATCTGATTTTTTGTAACTGACTCCTTCTAGTCAAACTTGTCTACCCCCAATTAACATCGTGAATCACCACACAAATGGAAATTTTACACCCCAAAGGTTAGTTGCAATCCTTTGAAAAGGCAACGTGTGTATATATTTTTTAAAAGAAAAAATTTTATATTTTATATTTTAAAAAAACAAAAATTTTATTATGTAAGGTGTTGTTGTTGGCCTTTATGAATTTTGTCTTATTTGCTGTATCCCATTTTATAAATTGTAGTGTTTTTCGACCTGATGAAGTCTGTTAAAGGGACGAAACGTTGTCGTCAATAAAGGTTTTTCACACCTTTACATTGACCAAATTACTATCCTTCTTGACCCTTATTCCACTAATGGGTTAATTATCTTTAAAAAAGGATCTAGTTATGTACAAGCTATTTATCACAAAATACACAGACCTGAAGAAGTGAAATTTGGCTTAAAACACCACTAATCAATTGATTATTTTTATGTTAATCCAAATACTACATTTTGTTTTCATTTCATTCTTGATGGAATAAAATTTCTTATTAAGACATAGTATTATTTCTGAGCGGTATGGCTATGAGATAAAACCATTTCAATTTACTGATTCTGATCATCTAATATCAGAATATGTAAACATACTTTTTCAGAACACTGGTTAAATTTGAACAAACTTTTTGTATAGCTGGAGGTTATGAAAGTTATGAATTTGGTCTGACTAATACATTTGGTGATGTAGATTTGTATATAGCAAGGCATCACCAATCTAGTGCTCCCAGCATTTTTCGAAAATGTTTACCTGAATTTTCTGTAGATATTGAGGGACTTATTTCAGCCATGTACATGGATGACTGGACTTGCGACAAATTCTCAAATAACAAAATGAGCATTGAAATGATTTTTGTTAGTGAATCACATAAGCTCTATACAAATGAACAATGGGCTGACAAAATTATAATTTTTTTTATTTGAACAATTGCATGTGTGCAATTTATTCTTCATACACTTCCATTATGGAACTATATGTACAAGAAATCCCATTGCTAGGCCATATCAAATGAAAATTAGTCACTGTTTATAAGTAAAAAAACTTCCCAAATATGGCGAACGATCTTCAAGATTAAAAAGTATGAAAAAAAGAAAAAAGATTATCAACCATATTCTTTGCAATTTCTCTGTTCTCAAAAAATCTATCATGTGAGAGAGTGTATGAATTTAGAAAACCTTTAAAAAAATGAGTTTAAATAAAAAGGGTCAGCATTAAGACTCATTTATTATTTGGCAATTTTAAATAAATTGGTCATGACTTTTGAAAATATATGTGGGGTAATTTCATGCCAGGGATTCCAGGTAAACAAAACATTTTTTATTAAAGAATGTGCTTTGTTATCACTGAAAGAAATAAATGCTGTACATTTTCTTGTTAAACTTCCAATTTCATTTCACGACTTACATAAAGATCATCAAAAAACCATAAGATATTGTACAAGACACATTCATGGATTAACATTCACTAATAATGTAAATGATATTTCTATTCAAATGTTAAAATATGAAATTAAAAACTTTTATGATTCAATACTCAAGCTTAACCTAAAAGCATTGATATGTTATAAAGGGGGATTATTTGCAAAAACATTCTTGACAGCTTACAAATAAAAAATGTGAACTTGGAAGATCTTGGATTTAAAGATCAAATTAAACAAATGCTTAAGATAGAAAAAAATAAAATGTGTGTCTATCATAAGTATCTTTTAAACTGTTCTCATCAAATTGTATATGCTTTGTCAAATAGCATTATTAAAAAACAAAACAAAAGTGAAACACTTTCTGAAAATAATAATAATAAAATTTCTTATATTCCTTATAAAGAGTTGAAATGTGAATAAATAGAAAATATACAATAAACCATTTTTGATTGTATGAAAACATTTGATATGATTGAAAACAATATGTCTGATACTGTCCAGTTTAAAGAAATATATATTCATGATGTTCTACTTTATCAAGTATGATGTATTGTTTTATATTGCTGATATTTATAATCATCTTTTTCATGTATATGTATATCTAACCTTTTAGCAACAAACGTATTGTTAATTATATACAGGCATGTTATTTAGTAGTGATGAAGCTTTCTGGTTTCACTAACAACTAAAAAAATATGATCTAATAATTTGTTAACCAATGATTTTAAAGCATTTGATCACATGACTTATTTATATAAAGTATTTATAAATGCGAACTTAAAAATTATCACTTATTGTTTGCCAATGTCGGTCATGATGAAAACATTCAATACTGCTGATTTGCACAATGTTGCAATAAAAGTTGCAAAGGAACTAATTGGAAAAATTAACCCATGTCCTAAGTGCAATTTTCAACAAGATCTACTTAACGCAGGACTTGGACTTACAATAGAGAGCTCACATGCTTGCAAAGACAACATTGAATGGTGTAAAGAATGCCAACAAAGGATGTTGATTGCAGCGTTAAATCCCCTGGAGATACTGTCAAAATGCATTCCAATTGCAAAAAACATTGATTGGTGTGTAAATGAATTAAAAGCAAACTGGACTGATTTACAGTAGATGCATTCTACTGATGCATGTATAAGTGATGAATAAAATGCTATGTTGTTAACCTTAATTATTCATTGTATTGTGAACTTTCTTTGAGATATAGTCATGTGGTGCAAATTTTTAATTTTAAATCAATCAATAGTATACAAATACCACTGGCTATTAATAGCAGTACTAGTGCTTCTTATGTTTAATATAGTAATCATTACCAGCACCCAACAGATCATGTCAGCAATATTTACTGTAAATAATACTGGAAATATAACGTTTGAAGAATCATTGGCAAACCCAATGCCCTTTATTCGAAGAATTACTGAAAATAATCAACGCTCTACACCATTATTTCCCTTTAAAAGTCCTTGTAGACTTATAGTGGCAGGACCCAGTAGGGTGGGAAAACAGCATTTGTGTTGCAACTCATCTGCGTTTCAAATTTGATGATCAGGTACCCACCAAATAATATCTCTTGTCACTATTCTGAATCACAACCTTGGTTTAAAAAATTAAAAAATCACATTAAATTTGAAAAGGGAATCCTAAAAAATGTTTCTCTTAATTGTTACCCCGTAACTCCCTACCTTAAAAGGGTTGTCTGGCGTTAAAACATTAAATCAGTTCAGGGTTGCCTGTAGCGCGTTTGCTTCCCGAAGGTGTTTTGGGTCGGCATCCCTATGGTATCTAAAACTTCGCAGCACTTTTCCAACCCCCCAAGAAGAGGTTTACCTGAGTCAGCAAATCGGTTGCAACACACTGTTTATTGATGTAAGGAACGAGAATGCACATTAGGGCCGAACCTAGCTCTCAACCCCTTCAAAATCCCCTTTCAGTAACCTTACCATCCTTCCGTTGTTGGGCTCCCAGCCCCAGTCTCGGCTGCCCCTTAAGGAAGCTCCCGCACTCAACCGCACACCATCAATTCCGACACAAACTTAACACTTTGACCCTCCACTGACAAACTCAACGACTCCCAATAACAACGTAACTGCAACTCCGCAACTTCAACTGCAACTGGTAACCACACCCTGCAACTATATCTCTGCTGCAGCTGTCATCCCCTTTTATCTGGGGCCCTCCCCCACACACCACGGCTCTTCTCAGTTTCCCCTGACCATATTTGGCTAGGCTAGACCGGATTCAAAAGCTCCCTGGCCTCCCGTGTGGGTGAGGGAGGGGTATCTTTTCTGGGGTAAGTGCTAAGTGCCTCCCCCGGTTAACAGCCCATTAGTGGATGATTAATGGAGACATCCACTCAACCCTTTCCGGTATCCCTACTCCCTGTGGGCCCGGGCCGCCCCTTGGCCCTTGCCAGCTTATTTCTTCCCTGTGATTTCCTATTTCTTTGTGGTTGTCTTGGGGACACCCTGTAGTTGAATCTCTTCTCGGCGCCCTGCGCCCTGTATCTTTCCCCAGTGGTGTGCTATCGGGTGCCCCCGTTTAGAGCGGGGCTAATGGTGTTGTGGCTTTTGCAAAAGTGTTGACAGTTTTGCTAATTTGCTTTCCCCCGCAGATGACGATCTTTGGTCTCCGACTCGCTGACCCTGGGTGGGGGTGTGGGACACCTGGCTCCTGGGCCCGCAGTAGCCCATTGGCTAGAACTGCCACACCTCCATTATTCTGTTGCGGCCCCAGCAGCACACCTATCTTGGCCAGTCGTCATCATCTTTACCATGTCCGAGTCCAGTGCTTTATTTCTTGTTGTGGAGCTAGGAGGCGCCCTGTACGCCCATCACCGGGACCTTCCCTCGGTGGTCCTTTTGGTCGCCAGGGGTGAACTCCATCTGTCCCCTCTTCAGCAGGCCAGTTTGCTACCCTGCTGGAGCAGTGGTGGGGTACCTGGCCCCAGGCAGTGAATAGTGAGGCCTTGGTGGCCTTCTTCACTGCTGTCCTTAGCTATTATGGCTATTACGGGGCCCTACTGGTGGGGCCCCCTTATGTGGGGCAGGCAAACTAGCCTGCCTCACCATCGGACGGATAACTTGTTGACGACCCCGACTGGCCCCGGACTCAAGGTAAGAAAACACTTTTTTTATCTTCTTTGACTACCCCCTAGGGGTCACATTACTCCCCCTTTAAAGTAAATCGTAAGCCTACAATGCTCCAATTCACTCCGGACGGATGGGCCGGCTACTGGTACACTCCTATCCCCTAACTCTACACATGCACAGGTGGTAAAGTATTCAGAGTAAAATACAATAGTTATCAAACGTCAAAACACGCAATTATAAGGATTATCAGAAATGTCAAACCACACAGTAAAAGAAACGGCACCTGTTTACAATATGGGACCAACAGTTGAAGGGAAAATTTTTTTCTCCAAATATTAAAAAAATCAGCCTAGGAGGCAAAGTACATATTTTTTATGAGTATTTACATTGTTTTTCCGCCATTTTATAAAATACAAAATGTTGTAATGTATTTGGAAAACAAATCGTTATTTGCTAGAATTTGTGTTTTGTTACAAAACTTTCTTCCCGCCTTT
>JAQGBW010005918.1:0-11293 GCA_034698625.1 Julus scanicus
AGAGAAATTTAAATGCTGTAAAAAGAGGCAAGACCTCCAGCAGACGATATGCAGTCGAAAGTCCCGGGAAGGGTGCCAACACCGTTCACAGCCATTCTTCCCGGGAGATAATCCACCTACAAAAATATCACTACCCGGGAGGTGTCCCAAAACGCGCCCATTGTTTCTCCCCAACCCATGGTGGTAGTACATGCTGGAACAACCTAACAAGAGATTCACCTGACAGTGTTATCAGGCATCTAAGGAGAATTTCTGATGAGGTCTGGTGTGTCTGGCCTAAGGCAAGGACGGAAATATTCGTAGGTTTGACCTAGGATTTCGAAGTTTTGGTGGCCACAAAATTTTTATTTTTAATTTTCCTGACTTTTCTCTGACTAAATCCTAGAATTCCCTTACCTAAACTTATTCGGTAATGCATGCACATTTTTAGTCATAATGAAATGTATAAAATCACTATTTGGCATTTTGAAATTTTAGCAAGCAGTTTCAAAAAATATTTAAAAACAGCATTTATCAAACTGAACATAACTGCAGCTTTGATTGTTACACAGCCAACTTGGCTCTCTTTTGGACAAATGTCCAATAAAAGAATATATAGGGAAAAAACTTTTGTGGAAAAACAATTTCATAAAGAAAAAACACAAATGATATTTCGAACATACATTACGGGTTTAAATGCGAAAATAAACTCATCACTTAGGAGCAGCTGAGCCACATAAAGATTGGAGCTGCTGCTCAATATCCTCAAGCTCTTTTTGCTTCTCAGCTAACACCTTTAGTTTTTTCCAATGCAAACTCAACTTCTTCAATAAGATGCCTCTTACTGACATCCTCACCCAATCAGCACAGAGGTGTTGGGTCAACGTTGTTTTTTTTCATGGTTTTGGTGATCGTTGCAAAACTTTGAAATGACAAAATGCCAACAAGGAACAAAAACAATTGGCCAACAGTAAAAATGTAGGCATAGAGCCAATGCCTACATTTTAAGTGTTGGCCAATGCATGCAAAAACAATGTTGGCACTTCAAGCAAAAACAGCATGTCGGCCAACAGTGTATTAGTTGCATATTGCCAACATCGGCCCAACAACAGTTGGCCAACACAAAAAAGTAGACATTAGGCCAATGCCTACATTTTTAGTGTGGGCCAATACATGCTAAAACAACGTTGGCACTTTATGCAAAAACTGCATGTTAGCCAACACTAACATATTAACATATTTCCAACATCGGCTTAAGACAGTTAACCAAAACAAAAAAAAATGTATACCTTAGGCCAATGCCTACACTTCGTTTTTTAAATACGTGTTGGCCAACTATGCAAATCTTACAGCAGGCTAACATCATTTTTTATTTAGTACATTTGAACCTCGATTTATGAAGGATTAGATATATGAACAACACATGCTGTTTGGATTTACAAACGGGACAAAACACCATGTGCTACCAAAAAAGTGCAAAGTTTTAACGAATATGGGGTTATAAGAAGAATCACAAAAGTATAATGTTGATTTTAAAAAGGAAATTTTATAGTTAAACATGAAAGTTATGCATGTAACATTCGCCAACTACTAAAATATGATAAAAGTTCAACAACATTTTAAAAAGAAAGGGAGCCGACCGTTTCGACTCGCAGCTGCGGTCATCTTCAGGGCTATGAGTTAGAATTACGAAAATTCTACCTTAAAAACATTCAGGGTCAGAGTTTTAGTGATAGGTGGTGCCCTCTGGTTGAATGTAACGTAGATGGAGAGAAAAACGTCATCTACAGGGTGTCCTCATCTTTGGTTTAGAAAAGAGTTGAAGACAGCGGTAGTTTCCAAGCTAGTTTCAGGATTCATGGGGTGATCATTTTGTTTAATTGAAAAGGATTCATAAAACAATCTATTATGGTAGTTTATTTTCCTTTTTAGGATACAAAGATTATCCAAATCTGGTGTGGTTATTATCAATACAATGAACAAAAATGTTAGAATTTAAACTACTATTCCTCACCATTCGTTTATGTTCCATCATTCTGGTTCTTAGGGATCTTTCAGTTTGTCCTATATAAGATACCAAGCAATCTTTACATTTAATTTGGTACACTACATTTTTTATGTCTAAAATATCTCTTTCGATTTATCATTTCTAAAGAGAGTTCCAAGGTTTGGGTTGGTTTCAAAATATGCTGTAATTCCAAACATTTCTAGTTTCCTTTTAAGGGCCTCAGAGAGTCCTGGGATATAGGGAAGTGGTTTATATGTCACCTTGTTAGTTAATTGTGTATGTTCATTTGCGGCAGTTGGTGTGGGTAGATGCTGTCTCATGAAAAATTTTGATTTAACGTTATTATTAAAGGTTAAAGGGTAACCACAGGTAATAAGATCTTTAGTGATCCTATTAATTTCTATTTTCTTAGATTGTTTTGTTGAGTTGAGAGTAACTCGTCGGAGTGCTTATCTACTCGACTTAAAGAAAAACAACCATACTGATAATACCCTTTATAATAAAATGAAACAAACAGAACCACAAAATCAATATTTTTTCAGCCTACCGAAACTACATAAACCAAATGTCCCTTTAAGACCCATTACTGGCGCCACTGGCAGTAGTACCCATAAAATCGCATGTTACCTTCAAGGGATACAGCAAACCCTTAAGACTAATAAAAGTAAAATCAATAATACTTTAGACTTTTGTCATAGAAATCAAAATTTAAAAATTACAAAAAATGAGTTACTAGTCTCATTTGACATTGAATCAATGTACATTAACATACCGGTTGACTTTACATTAAACCTTATCCATGATGCCATGCCACACAATGACACGTGGAAAATACACACATCTCTCGGTAAACCAAGTCGTTTATCTCTGTAGATTATGCATAAATGCCAATATTTTCGGTTTTAACAACCAGTTTTTCCGACAAATCCACGGACTGCTAATGGGTTCCCCCCTATCAGGAGTATTGGCAGAATTTACATGGAACATTTCGAAGAAATGGCAGGCGTGTACAACTCACCAGACACAAAATTTTGGGCCCGATACGTTGATGACACGTTTTCACTGGTCACCTCCAGTGGCCTTGCATTTTTCCTGAACAAAATTTATACAATGGTGCAAGCGATCAAATTCACACATTAACAAATGATCAATGGAGAGATCCCTTTCCTCGATGTACTAGTACATAGAGAAAATAACAGGACTCTCACTACAACTACCTTCAGAAAACCAACGGCCTATCCTAATTATCTTTATTTTAACTCTATGGTTCCGAATAGTTATAAAGTGAGTGTCGTTACAGCACTCCTCCAACGAGTTACTCTCAGCTCAACGGAACAATCTAAGAAAATAGAAATTAATAGGATCACTAAAGATCTTATTACCTGTGGTTACCCTTTAACCTTTATTAATAACGTTAAATCAAAAAATTTCATGAGACAGCATCTACCGACACCAACTGCCGCAAATGAACATACGCAATGAACTAACAAGGTGACATATAAAAAAAACCTATATTCCAGGACTTTCTGAGGCCCTTAAAAGGAAACTAGCAATGTTTAGAATTACAGCATATTTTGAAATCAATCCAAACCTTAGAGATCAAAACCTTATCATCCAAACCTTAGATCCAAACTCTCTTTAGAAATGATAAATCGAAAATAGATATTTTAGACAAAAACATAGTGTACAAAATTAAATGTAAAGATTGCCTGGCATCTTACATAGGACAAATTGAAAGATACCTAAGAACCAGAATGATGGAACATAAACAAATGGTGAGGAATAGTAACATAAATTCTAACATTTTTGTTCATGGTATTGATAATAACCACATACCAGATTTGGAAAATCCTTGTATCCTAAAAAGAAAAACGAACTACCATAATAGATTGTTTTATGAATCCTTTTCAATTAAACAAAATTATCACCCCATGAATCCTGAAACTAGCTTGGAAACTACCGCTGTCTTCAACTCTTTTCTAAACCAAAGATGAGGACAACCTGTAGATGACGTTTTTCTCTCCATCTACATGCCATTCAACCAGAGGGCATCACCTATCCCTGAACCTCTGACCCTGAATGTTTTTAAGGTTGAATTTTTGTAATTCTAACTCATAGCCCTGAAGATGACCGCAGCTGCGAGTCGAAACGGTCGGCTCCATTCCTTTTTAAAATGTTGTTGAGCTTTTATCATATTTTATTAGTTGGCGAATGTTACATGCTTTAAATTGTTACCCAACAGAATCTTACACTTATGTCTTGTCCCCGATTCCAAGGAGAATGAGTGTTTTTAACGTAATGAAATTTATGATCGCGTTTTGGAGTTCACCAAGGATTACAACATGGCGAATTCGACGATCTGCACTATTCTACTTAGATGTATGGTTGCACCCCACCTTTGTCCAAGTTCCAACCTGATCCGACCAAAATTGCAGCATGTAGTCAATTCTTGTCTGGGATGGAGAAGTTAGTAGTCTATCCATGAAATCCATGGATGGTCTCTGCCATGGATGAACAATCATGGGTTCATCTTTGATGTATGGTTGCACCCCCCGCTTGTCCAATTCCCATCCTGATCCAACAAAAATTGCAGCTTCTAGTCAATTCTAGTCTGGGATAGTAAAGTTGGTATTATATCCCTGGAATCCTTGGAAGGTCTCTGCCATGAATGAACATACATGGGTTCATCTTAGATGTATGGTTGCACCCCACGTTTGTCCAAGTTCCATCCTGATACGACTAAAATTGCAGCATCTAGTCAATTCTAGTCTGGAATGGTGGAGTTGGTATTATATCCATAGAATCCATTAAAGATCTCTGCTATGGATGAACATACATGGGTTCATCTTAGATGTATGGTTGCACCTCACGTTTGTCCAAGTCCCATCCTGATCCGACCAAAATTGCAGCATCTAGTCAATTCTAGTCTGGGATGGTGGAGTTGGTAGTATATCCGGGGAATCCATGGAAGGTCGCTGCCATGGATGAACATGAAATATTGTTTATTGAAGTAAATCCATCATACATCATTGAAAAATGTACAGTTATTATGCCACGAGTTGAAAAATATTTTTTTTAAAAAACACTTGGCCATGTAATAATATTTATAAAACGTTTGCTTATTGCTACAATTAATGTTTCTGACATCTGTATATACTTTCAATACAATCTGTTGATTTGAATATTTTCCATCTTTTGGCCTTAATCTAATGTGATATTTATTACCTAATTGAAGGAAAGTATTCACCATCATTTAAGTGATAGAAATGTGTAAATAACATTTGAATTCCCATTTGTATTATTGTACAACATTATGTTCACAATATTTTCATCCAACAACATTTTTAATAATTTTTTTTTTTACAAATTCAATTTTGTATAATTTTTTGTATTTTCATACAATTTATGAATATATAATATTTTTGGGAAACTGGCGTGACCAGCAATTAATTTTGTTTTACATTAATTTCAGATGGACAGATTAGAGGTATGACCATTTTGCGTAGTCTTTAAGATGGCCACTGGACTACAAGATTTGTCAGCAATCCAGAAACTGTGTCGTCCTATAGTAAATGCATGAAGTTCATTCCTTTAAATTCATATTTTATTATAGTTATTGTTATTATTTTTATTGCATTATTTTAGTCAATTGAATAAAAAAATTCATTTTTAAATTATTTTTTTTTCTTCGTTGGGCTTGTGTTGGCCATGTGCAATAGTGTATGCAAATGCCAACAATAAAAATTTTTTTTAAAATTTAAAAAAAAATATAACATCATTTTTGCATTGGGAAAAACTTTTGAAAAGCTGTTGGCGTTGCACTGCAGAACTGTGTTGGGATTGCGTTGGTAGTGTTGGCGACAGGTGTGAAAAACATGTTGAAAACTGTTAAGAAGCTGTTGGAGTTGCGCTGCAGAACTGCATTGGTATTGCGTTGGTAAAGTGTTGGCATTATGTGTGGAAAACTTGTTGGCAAACTTATTTACCAACGCAATCCCCACGCAGTTATGCAGCGCAACAACAACGGCTTTAAAACAGCATTTACCAATGCACAAAGTACATTATTATGTTCGTGTTTGCTGTGGAATTCGGGGTCAAGGGTTGGCGCCCGAATTCCTAGGTCGAAGGTTGTGGCCTGCCTGACATTCTCGGGCTGACTAGCATTCCTCCCGAGGTCTGCTGGGAAGCTCGAGAGTGTCAGGAGGGCAGTTCGGGTTTACCAGTGGTCCAGGTCGGACACTGGGTTAGGGTGCACCTGCCCGGTCTTTTGTGTTCTCAGTTTCGGGGCTAGCGAGATGCTGCCCGCGGGTTTTCAGTTGCCTTTGTTTTAGTTTCGGTTACTTTTTTGTAATCTTATGTTCAGTTTATTAAACAGTTTCGGTTTCTACTCGCGTGTTCGGCGTGTTCTTTGAACTTTCGCGAGCTTGCCCCTTACATGGTGGAGGAGCTGGTTTGCACTGACTTTTATCGTGGCGTGCCCCGTACCGGATGGAACTGCGCTCTAAAATACTCTGATTACGGATTCGCGAGTGAAGGAGAACATGGATCCCGCATCGGATCCCCATTGTGGGGATGATAGTCCTATGTCAGATGGAGCAAACCCAGATCAATGGCAGGTGGTTTTGCAAGCCTGGGGTGGTTCGATGTCAGACCTAATGGCTAAGGTTGCGCAAGAGACACGGAAGGTCGAAACTATGCAAGTTTGCCCTGGCCTAGAGGATTTACTTAATTAGGCAAGGAATGTGGAGCCAAAAATAGAATTATATCAGGAACAGCCGGTTTATGTGAATATGAGAGAAAATGGTCCGTTTTATAACGGTGAAGCAGATATCATGGATTTCCTGACATTGTTTCTGGTGACTGTACAATCAGAGGGTTTGCCAGTATCAGCATACCCGCGGCGATTGCGGAAGCAT
This sequence comes from Julus scanicus, assembly GCA_034698625.1. NCBI lineage: Eukaryota > Metazoa > Arthropoda > Diplopoda > Julida > Julidae > Julus > Julus scanicus. The sequence continues at coordinate 6,904 of JAQGBW010005918.1, forward strand.
CTTATTGGAGACGCGGCAAAGTGGTTCACAACGAACAGTGAAATTTTGGCAAATATGGCATGGCCACAGTTGCGCGACTATATGCAACAATTTTTCGGGCTCGAGTCTTACAACCCGGGGTTATGGAAGCAGTATATGTCAAGACGCCAGGGCCAGTACGAGCCAGTTCGGAAATATTTGATTGATATGACGTCAATGGCCCGCATTTTGAACCCTAATACGGCAGTAAAGGATACCATCCAGATAATCATTTTGGGACTTCAGCCCATTTTCCATTTTGGTTTGGCGGGTAGACGTTTTCATACCATAGAGGAATTATGGATGGTTTTGGTATCCTTAGAAGAATCTTACAAATTGGGGAAACCGAGTTCAATAAAAGTGCCTAGATCGGGACCTACTTCGGGAAAACTTGCAATTCAGGCGGCCGGGTCTGGAGCAGCTACAGCTACAGCTACGCCTACAACATCAAGGAGTTATAACTGCTTTGGATGTGGGGAACCGGGCCATATTAAGAAATTCTGCCCTAAACGGTTGGGAAGAAATACTGTAGCGGTATTAAAAAATGGCCCTTGTTTGTGGTGGCCGAAGCCATCAGACATGAAGGAAGACGACATATACATACAAAAGAAAGTTGCTTCACCAGTCGCCCGGGTACATGTTGGGTCCCAGGTAGTGTTCATGGTCGTTGACGGAGGAGCTGTGGTGTCAGTTTTGTCAGAGGCTTTGCTGAGGATGTTGGGACTACCCATAAATGAACATAGTCAAGATAGACCGTTGTTCGATGTTTTGGGCCGCACGGTGGAACGTGCGGGAGAATGTGACATAAAGTTAAATATTTATGGACGAACGGTTGTTCATCGTTTTCGAATCCTACGGCGTCCAGATACAGTGGCATTACTGGGCTGGGATTTTTCGCGTCGGACGGGGCTGATTCCGCTTCCGCTCACGGAGATGTTTTGCTTCCAGGATAAGATGGAAGAAAAGTTTTCGTTTGAAAAGCAACGGAACGCGCCCGTTGGCGATGAGGAGCTAGAGAAGGGGGACGCCCGGGATGTGCAACAGGATGAACAGAATGAAATAGAAGAAGTGGAAAGTGAATTGGATCAGAGTGACGCAGCGGATGTTAAAGTATTAGCGGAATCAGTAGAAGACAGAGCAGTTAGATTGCGGGGATTGCCGATTCGACTTTTGCAGACGGTGACCTTGTCCCTGTGTTCAACTTCATGGGTGATGTGTCAGGTCCCACAACAGGCGAAACAGGGTGATTTGGTTTTTTGTGGAGGCATTACCACTGGAAGGAACATCGGCGCGAGCGGCGCGCGGTGTGATGTTAATTGATGATAAAATTTGTCGTCCTTTTCAGGTGGGGAACCTTACGGCAGAACCATTGAACTTAAATGTGGGAGCGCAGATTGCCTTTATTTCGGCATTGGAGCCGGCCAAGTTGACGCCATTAGAATTTACAGAGGATAGTAATTTGCGGGTTGAGGTCAACTCCGAGGTAGAGGGGTTGGACTCCGTATTACAGATGGGCCAACTTTGTCTAAATGCCAAAGAAGGGCATTGCGTAGGCTACTGTTGGAATTTAGGAATACTTTTGCTTTGTCTGTACAAGAGTTGGGTTTGAGTAGGTTGCCCCCGCATACTATTGATACGGGAAATAAGCCACCGACATATGTGGCCCCTCGTCGTTCGTCGGAAAAAGTTAGGCATATAGTCAGGGAAGAACTGGCTGAGATGCAGCGTCAAAGGGTTGTGGTTCCTAGTAAGAGCTGATACTCTAGTCCAATGGTACTGGTCAAAAAGAAGGATGGGTCCGTTCGTTTTTGTATAGATTATCAGGAGTTAAATGCGGACACGGTGGTGGATAGCTATCCGTTGCCGCGCATTGATGATGCTTTGGATGCCATGAAGGGGTCTGCCTGGTTCGCTACCCTGGACATGATGTCAGGATACTGGCAAGTGCTTATGGCGGGGCGAGACCAGGAGAAAACGGCCTTTTCGTGTTCCGAGGGGCATTTCGAGTTTACTCGGATGCTCTTCGGGGTATGTAATGCACCAGCCACAATGCAGAAGGGTTTGGACCAAATTTTTTTGCACTTGAAGTGGGAGGCGTGTCTTATTTATTTGAATGATATCATAGTATTTGCACCAGATTTCCAGGGTTTTCTGGAGAGGTTGAGGGCCGTGTTAGAGGTACTGTCCTGCCATAATATTAAGTTAAAACCCTCAAAGTGTTTTTTTGGGTTCGAGCAGGTAAAATAGTTGGGTCATGTGGTCAGTGCTGAGGGAGTGGCCACTGACCCTGAGAAGATTAGGGCAGTACGAGACTTCCCCAGGCCCAGGAATTGAAAGAGGGTTAAGAGTTTTTTGGGCCTTTGTGGTTATTATAGAAGGTTTATTAGGGATTTTGCAAGGGTAGCTAGGCCTTTGACCAACCTAACGCGTGAAACAGTGCCGTTTGCGTGGATGGAGCTGTGTGAAACAGCATTTCAATCTTTGAAGGATTCCTTGTGTACGGCCCCCGTGTTAGCCATGTTTGATCCAACAGTCCCGTTGAGTTTGCATACGGATGCATCATGTACGGGGTTGGGAGCAATTTTGTACCAGGGGGTTAGACCAAATCAGAGGGTGTTAGTCTATGCAAGCCGTTCGCTGTTACCTGCAGAGACAAGATATACAGTGACAGAACAAGAAGCATTAGCTATAGTTTGGGCAGCGGAGAAGTTTCGCCATTATTTGTTTCTAAATAAGGTAACAATTGTAACGGATCATCATGCGCTATGTTATTTGAGGTCCCTAAAAAACCCATCTAATAGGTTGGGTCAATGGGCAGCAAAGATGGAGGAATTTACGTATGAGGTGGTTTATAAAAAGGGAGAACTCCATGTTGATGTGGACTGCCTGAGTAGATACCCAGTTATGGAACAACAGGTTGGACCAGGGGTGGAGGATCATATACTTGCTCCAGGGTCAAGTGGATATAGCAAAGGAACAGATGCAGGACCCGTAGATGGATTTTCTGCGTGGTAAAGCAGTGGGGAGGGCTGTTGCACCTAAAGGTTATGTTGGGAAATACCCTGTATTTTTATAACCCTTCAGACCCTCCCAGGTTATTGTTAGTGGTCCCAGAACATTTACGTCAGGGGATGATTAGGGAATGTCATGATCATCCTTTGGCAGGGCATTTTGGGATATCCAAGACATTGTCCTTTATGTCAAGAGCTTATTACTGGCCGCAAATGAAGGCTGCCGTAGTGAAGTTCGTGGCCTCATGTGAGTCTTGCCAGAAGAATAAAATTCCTAGGGTATTGCCTCAAGGACTGTTGAAACCTATAGCGGTGGAGGGACCAGCGGAAAAATAGGGATTTGATTTTGCGGGACCTTTTCCTCCTTCGGTGGGAAAGAGTACATACTAATTGGTAGCGGTGGATTACGCTACTAGATTTTGTGTGGTGGCCCCATGTAAGAGTGCGAATGCTATAGCTATCGAAAGATTTTTTCTGAATTTATTTGATAGGTTTGGGGTGCCTAAAGATCTAATATCAGATAGTGGGACACCGCAGTTGAGTAAGAAATCCATGGATTTTTTTAGGAAATATGGGATAAGGCATAGAGCTTTGACGCCTTATCATCAGCAAGCGGATGGGTTGGCAGAGCGAATGATTACGACGCTGTTGACGACGGTCCGAATAATGGCCCCTAAAGGCAAATGTCAGGGGGGGGGGGTGGACATGTTGTTCTTATTACTGATGTCCCTTTCCTTCGTTACAGGGACATCCCAAACCAAGGAGAACGACTAGGATCCAGATAAAGTTTGGTAAGTTGTTTTATTTCCCATTTTGTTTTGAACATAATCAAAAATTTTACACTTTCAAGACGTCATGATTCAATTTTGGATCGTGGTTGATGAAGGGCCATTGACCCGCTCAGGTTGGTGGCCAGTGAGAGAGTGCCGGCCAGCTCTCACAAAAACAAGATGGCCGGCCTCGGCTAAAACAGTGTGGCCAAGCCACGAGCCTGAGATTTTCTGTTAAGGCAATCTCAGATACGAATTCGTTTTCTTTTACTTAATTAATATATTTTTGTTCTCTTTCTTTTAGATTTTACCACGAGGGAATGGCCAATAATCACAACAACAGGTAAGTGAATATATATATATTAATATAAAATAAATACTATGTTAAAAAGCTAGACATGTCGCGAAAACCAAAGATCAACAAACTCCCCCGTTTCGCGACAACACATAGTATCTCTACCAAGTTGGGTCAATAGTTAAGTAAGGGGTTAACTGGTTAATCCGTTCGCTGAGTAAGGGCTTAGTAAACAAATCAGCCAAATTGCTTTTTGTCCCAACGAACTGCAAATCGAAGAGACCCTTATTAAAGTG
>JAQGBW010005919.1:0-11293 GCA_034698625.1 Julus scanicus
TCATGGGTTTCCGGTATAGGATATTGTACACCTTCTGTTGTAACCGCTGTAGTTGGGTAATTTACCCCCCTGCCACATGGCATCTTATGCTGATTGCAGGGTAATAAATTGAATTGAATTGAATTGAATATATTTTGTAAGGTCATAAAGGATATATAAGTTGTTGATGAAGACCAACAAAAATTTTATTTGAGGGCATCTTTCATGTTAATCAAAATTCCTTTACTGGGCGATGGGAATCCGTTCATTCACTCGTTTTTCCAATTGAAAATAAGTTAGTTTACAACTATGAAATTCCCTTTATTGCATAATTTTACTTGTAATTTGGGAAAATGACGAGAATATTTAAAGTTATTTTAAAAATGTTGTTCTAAATTGTATGTTATAAATATCAGCCCTAAATGCGTCAAGTCACGTTAGGGAAACATGTATTCCATAATAACTGACATTTAATTAAAACGCACATTGATTGGCATGTTTCATGAGAATAAATGTTGCATTATATTACCTAAATAATAGTATTGCATTCACTGCAGAAGTTTATCAAATATTACTAATGGAATAGTTTATTTTCGCAATTTTACTTCTGAAATTTCGAAAAACTGCTTTCCGTTTCTTAAATTTAGTTAACTAATTCAAGTTACGGAATTTTTATAAAATCTGTCTTTTTCAATCTGATTGTATAATGCGAACAAGTTTTGAATCCTTTGTAATGTTCATATAAGTTTTAGTTGTGTGTTATGGCCAAGAGTAGGAGTACTTGGGAAAATATGTACTTATGTGCAGAAGTATTGATCACGAGTATATGTGGAATCATAATCCATAGTACAAGTAGTATTGTAATCCGACTTGGGTAATTTGTACTCATGGATACGAATGCTGATTACGGGTATAGTGGGTTGCAAAAGTATTATTTAGGGAACTCGATTTATTTAATTATAAACAGAAACAAGTACAATTTTTAAAAAATTCTGAATGAATATCAGACCACAAAATAAACCCTCTTAGACTTTATCAAAATCTTAAAAATAAAAGGAAAAAAAGTACACCTGATAACAAATGATTATCAGTAAAAATGTAAAAATTAGGATACATTCCTATCAGCTTTTAGGTTGATCCCCATTTCAAGTTACTCATTCTCGTTACTCACATGTATTAAATGCGACTAAATTGCTTACTCAAAAGTATTTATATTCATACTCGATTACATTGGTACTCATTTCAAATTACGTTAATACTCAAGGGTATTTGAAAATTCCCCATTGTAGGTGCATTTTTGTAATTGAGCACATTGTACTCATACGTTTTGAGTACATCTGCATTCAATTACTTTTGTATTTTTTATATTCCATTACTCTTTGTACTCTGTACTCTTTTACTCGTTACTCAAATTCATTCAATGTACTCAATTACTGCCCAACTCTGCTACAATGTATATACGGTACAACTTTCGAATGACATGTATAACAAGCCATTTTATCTGTTTTATTTTCCTCATATTTAACCCAGCTCTCAGAAATGCCCAGGTTTCAGAGGCGCCAAAGAATGGAGTTACTTGCTTCAATTGTAATTCTCAGAGGGAGGCGCATACGAATGTCATTTTTAGAAACAAAACGCCAACAGGAAAGATAGAAAGGAATTTATGCTAAAGGAAATGAGATACTTGCGTGGATTTGAACTTGTTCTTATTAACTTTCCATCGTCGAAATAGTTTTCCTGAACCAAAGTAAACCAAAATTGCAATTACAAGTAGTCTATGTAAAGCTAGATTGTAAACAATTCTTTGTACACTTTTCTAAAAGCAGTGGATTCTAATGGAACCATATCAGAATTACAATTTTCAAAATTCATAGTTCAACTAATAAACTTTATAGGTTTTCTGCTCGTGGAATAGCATATAAACATTGTTCTCAGAAACATATCTCTTTCTAGTAGATATGTTTTGGACATAAATGCACGATTTAATCACGAAATTGAAATTTAATGCAGTTTTTCAGTGAAGCCATGCAAAAGCAGCTATCGTTTGATTCAGAAGAAATTAATTTATGAACCGGACAAATTTGATATTAGATTTTTATTTCAATCGTAAATTGCGAATTCAACTTTGTCTGTGCCAAAAATATGCCAAATTGTTTTTAAAAAAGCGTATTAACATCATTAATGTGCACCCATGCAATTTCGCTTTGTTTTTTTCAGAAATGGTAGGGCAATTCAGATGCCCTAGTTGGCTTGGAAATAATATGGATGAAATAATATGGTTCAGATAAATTATTATAAAAGAAGCTGGGCAAGTTGTCCATCGTGAACATATTTAGAACTTAATCAAGGCAAATGAAATGGCCGAGTTTAGTGCTAAATTCTTAATTACGTGGAACCGTCTGCGACTGCGCAGATCGATATTTAGTTTAAACTTGCATTTGCTAAATTAAGGACGATTCACACAAATCAAATTTCCTTGAAAATTGTATATGCTTTCTACAAACTTTTAAACAAGGTTTACACTTGTCTCTACGTTTTATGCCTAATCTGTTTTACAGCATAGTAATTAGGTAATTAAAAAGTTGTACATATGAGACTCTTGACACATTATTTACGGGTTTAAAAATTTGTCTAGTCTTAATCTTTGACTTCCAACTCTTTAAGTTTATTTATGACCGTGAAACCATAATTGTCAATAAACTTTTACACCGTTGTTCGCTTTGTTTTTGAAACACTTTTTTACTAAAAAGTTAAAGATGAACAATTAAATGCACTTAAATTTAATGCCCGTATTTAGTATTTTGGAATGTTTTAGTCCTTGTCTTATGGAATGTTGAATGTGATGACTGCGGTTTGTTGTTTCGCTTCACGAACGATGCTTCAGTTGACGAACACATTTCTCTGGACCACTGCAATGGAGTTTCTGAATTGTTTTACTAGTTCCAGCAGAATATATTTGTTACGGATAAATTTTACTAAATACAAGAAACATCAAAAATGCGTTAGACAATTTTTCACATAAAATTCATAACAAACTTTTCTTACCATTATAAATAAGCTTTTTCTATTTTTATGTACTGTTGTTTTTCTATTTCGGGCATTTACTATTACGAAGATGTTACAAAATATCCTCGTTTATGGCCTAGTTTTATTTGTTAAAAATGCCTCTGCTGTATTATTTTCTGCTAATTATTATAACAATTTTTGGAAAATGCTGTACAGATGGAAGTAATTTTGACCAGACTGTTTTAACAAACATTAGATCTCCGTTCGAAAATTGAATAATTCATTTCTTTGAAGTGTTATAGAGCTATGTATATATTAATTCCAGACATCAAAGATTACGCTATAGATGTGGGGCCAATCAAAAATTATGTCACACCTAGGAAGGTGGGAGGGTTGTTTGTTTTTTGTAACAATTGTTTTTAAGGAATGGCGGAATTGTGACTAAGGGGTAAGGGTGTTTAAAAAGAGGCAAAAAAGTGTGACATAATTTATGGATCACCCCTGTGGAAAAGGTGGCATTTGTTGGATATTGATGCTTTGATAAATCTTTATGTTTGAAAAATTTAGATAATTCCAACTCCTTCCAGCGTTGACATGTTTTCACAATTAACCTCAGGCTCAATTTATAAACATTATTTTAACATACGTTTTAAATTGGATTTTTCTACAAGGACCTCGTTTGATTGATGCGAGTTTGGCTATTTAGGGAGATTAGGCCAACTGTTCTTAATGCCTTAATGAGTTAAGTTCATACTGGCGTGATTTTATTCGGGTGTTTACAGATGGCTAACGCTGCATTTTCCCAAAAATATCGTAAAAGTATCCTGGTGGCAATTGCGCAAAATGGTCGCATTTTGGCGAGGTTTAATCGATCCCAACATGCGCCGTATGGACGTTATGACTCAATAAGACGAATTAATGTGTCAGATTAGGTTTTACAGGAAAAAAAGTGATTAACAAAATGTGCAATTAACTTCATGGTTTCACAAATGACTGATTTCTGCTCATCAAGTACGTGCATGTCCATCCCTAAGGACATACGTTTCTCCTATGAAGGATATAGTGCGAATTAAGACCGAAATCACTAAATGTACCAAATATGGCGAATTGTAGCTGTATAGGTCATGCATGGAAGATCTGAGATTGGCTGAATGTGTTTGCCGACAGAAGTTCTAACAATGTTAATTGATGTTGTTTTTTCCTTTTTTTTGTAATTAGACAATTTTGTACTCTCGTCGAGAGGATATGATGTTAATATTTTATTGTAATATTGTATGTCTAAGTCGCTACTGACGTAGGAACATTTTCCTGAAATACTGTAGGGTACTGAGCTGATTTAAAAAAAAGTCCCCCAAGCTGGCAAAATCCCAGGTAGGTGAATGCTCACCCCCTGGTGTTGGTGTTTAGCCTTAAGCCGGGTCTCCACCAAGACGAACATGTACGTATAAACACGTTTTTACAAACATACATATATGCAAAAAAGTTTGCTCTCCGGGTTTGTTTCCAGCCGCCATTTTGTAAATATGTAAATATCAAAATTGTACAGCTATTATTTTTACAGCAACAATTGTACAGCTTTTAAAGACATCTAATGCCTGTACAATTTTGATATTTACATATATTTACAAAATGGCGGCTGAAACAAACCTGTAGGGCAAACTTTTTTGCATATGTTTGTAAAAACGTGTATATACGTACAATGTACGTCTTGGTGGAAACCCGGCTTAAGTCGCAGAAATAGGCCACCCTTAAATATCAACAAACAAACAAACTAGTCTCATTAGCAGGTGTCATTATTCTCGTTGCTTTTCTATGAGACCACATGCGATCTTTCACTTGGAAAAACAGTGGTTTGAAAGCTCAAAGTTTGTTTTGTTATGAATACCATTGTCCTAAATATATTTCCAGAACATGCGGGCATATAACCAACTTTGTTGGTTGTCAATGTTGATAACATTTGGAAGTTGTACTACCTGTGTAGCTATAGTTATAAAGACGTTATTCGATACCAAACTGTGGTACCCAGCATACGGAAATTGTTCCAAAGGTATTTTTTGCAACAAACACTTTTTCTTCATCTCCCTTTCTATTTGAATATAAATAAGAAAAGTATGAAGGAGGCCATGGTGGTATATACTTTTCTTCAAGTATTTGTGGGTCCTTTAAGACGGTAGTGTTGAAATGTGCAGCTTATCTGGCAGATGCATTTTGATGAGATCCTTATGCATGCAATTGTCAATGGGGTATCCTCGTTGAGAATGATGCCGTTTGGCAAGGATTTGAATAAAAGACAAGCAGTTTATTTGCGGAGAGATATCGAATAGCGCATTTGCCATCTAGTATTACCCGTTCAAATCAAGCAGCAAATGAGGGTGCAATTTTATCTCTTTGTCCCAGAACCCATCTTTTTAAGATTTGTTTAATCAAGAAACACATACACCATTTGCACAATGACGGAGATGGGGCTGTAATTAAACCCATAAAAAATCCTCATTGGAAAACACACGACTTTTAATGCCCATTAACATTTCTTCTAATCAATACTTGGCCTATATGTAGCTGAGATTATAGGGCGGGAAAAGGGGGGGGGGATATCCCGCTCTCGAAGCCCTCCTGGAGAGGCTTAGATTGCAGCTAGGTCGGGGGAAACAATGAGCGGATTTGGGCAATAATGCTGGCAGGGATTGGCTTTTATTTGCTTTGCAGATACTAAAGGGTAAATACGTGTAAAGTCGAAAGTTAGAAAAATACATTTCGTCAATGGTTTAACTCCTCTATAATATAGAAAGCTATAAAAAAGCTAATTAGAAAATCCCCCGCCTTTGGCCTGTGCATAATTCTGTTATTTTTCTCTTGCTCGTAAAACAGGTCAAATTGTAATAATGCTCAGAAATTAATGATTTTTGTTCTCCGATATTTATGCACTTATAGGTTATAATCCCCTTTTTACGTCCACGTCCTCGCATTTTTATTAAAAATACTTTTCGACGAATTTAAGGTCCAAAAATACTATCCATAATGAGATTTTCTTGCATTGCATTTCATGATTAACAGATGGGTTTACAATGAAACTGTGTAACAATGTTATAAAGTTGTAGTAGCTTATTGATGGAAATTGGAAATCTGGGTATAATTAAATCATAAAATGTATCGTGGGGATTGGAATCTGCCAGTTTGCATTTATTTGAAAATATCTATCTAATATAAACCTTGCTCTTCTAGAAATAAAACTGATAAGCATGAATGAATTGTTTTAAATTTCATGAAATATTTAAATGGCAAGGGGATATATCAAAATTCATGGAATTCATAAACTTTTATATCATCAGTAATCTTGACTTTTTCTGCATATAAATAGAGAAATCCAGAATGAATCAAATAAAGTGAGCAGCAAAAAATCCAATATCGTCTAAAGAAGCTGGCACTAGATGGCGCTGCGTCCAACGGCTATCTTCCTTCAAATCTAGTCGCAACTTCTATTAATAAGTTAGGAATTGTCTTACCTATAATAAATCACTGTAATTTCTGAAAATCAACTCGTGTATGTTGAAATTCTATACTTTCAAGTACTTTCCACTTTTTAAAGTTTATTAATGGCATTTATTGATTATGGATTTATAGCACTATTGATTTCAAACTTAAGTTTGAATAAATAAATCATAGCATACAAAAGTGTACGATTTGATTACATACATATCGAAGTTTTAAAAATCGCTTAGAACAAAAATCACTTTGATGAACTCGCAGATTCCATTTAACAAATTTTATTTTTTCAAAATCCGAAGTCAACCATCCATGGAGTAATATGCACAAAATCCTCATAAATCAAGAGTGATTTATTATGAAAATTCTAACTTCTTTTCTAATAACAATTCCGGATTTGTGGTTTTAAAGGTTTCCCTCAGTTGTGTCTATGGAAGTTCTGGATAAATTCTGCTGCAAATGTTCAACGACTTCACTCGTTGCCATCTTTCTTCGAATTCGTCCCAATTCCTCGTACTACTCCTTCCGATCACATTACCATCCTTTTTCATCACTAAATAAATTCATTTAAAACAAACAAATCATATGTATACCAATTTATTAATTTGAAACTAAACATGGTTATCGTCAGGACGCTGGCATTTCTCTGTTATTGATACCCCAAAAATTACAGACCTCAATCCTATTGAACATGTTGATGACATTGTGGAGAAATGCCTGAGAGGTTCTATTCCTCTCCTAGGTCCTTAAGTGAGCTCGAAATCACTCCATATTAATAACCGGTGAACATACTTCAAGAGTCCATCAAGATTACTTGATTTTGCCTGTAAGCGGTCATACATATAAGATGTTGATAACTGAGAATATTAGCTAAGTGTTGTGATGTGACAGTTTTTGGAGATTAGCATCCCCAATATTGGCAGTGGTTTTTCAATGCTTTGAGGATCTCTATATATAATGATGACGTTTTGAAAGTATGCATACAGGAATGCATCGGAAGTTACATAAGTGGGTCACTGTGTGTCATAATAAAGTGGACCCCAATAAAAAAAATCCCAACTTCGTGAAAAATGCTTCGATTATATGAAAATTGGCACTTACATAGAACAATAATGTAAGAACAAAAATGAATTATAAAATGTGCTCAAAATGTTTTTCGATGGCCTTCACACAATCCCGGAATCCAATTCGCCATTCTTTGATTGACGAACCAAAATATATGCGCAGTTCGGGCTCAGTCCAAGTTTTCTTAATTCGAAGTTTCAAGTCATCGATATTAACCTGCGATTTGTAAACATTTTCAAGGAGAATTCCCCAAATTTTGTAGTCCACCGAATTCAAGTCCGAACTGCTTGGTGGTCAGCGGTTGAGCTCGATGAACTGTACGTTTCCCGTTGCAGCCGTTCAATTGTTTTTCGAGAATGGTGAGCGGGTGCACCGTGTTGTTGAAAAATGAAAAAATCCGAGATTTGCCGCATGTCCGGAAGAAGCTTTTTGTTCCTACACTATTGTTCTATGTAAGTGCCAAATTTCATCTAATTCGAAGCATTTTTCACGAAGTTGTGATAATTTTTATTGGGTTCCACTTTTTTATGACTCACAGTGTATATACAGTGGAGTCTCACTTACACGAATATGAGGGGGAACTGAAAATTCTTCTTATAAGTGAATTCTTCGTATAAGTGAATACAATGTGCAGGTGCATGTACTAGCAGGTGGTTACTGTATTTTAATAAATAGAGAATAATTCTTATAAAATGTCGTTTAATAGTTTTGTCAATGTATATGTACCTACATACAAAGAAGAACAGAAACAAAATACAAGATGTATTTGATATTTGCACAAACAATAAGGTACATGTAACTTAAGTTACTTCTTCAGAAATGTGCTTATTTCGTCTTAAAAAAAACTCTGTAATTTTATCTTGCTTGTTTTTCCTGCAAGCTACATGTTATATAAAACCTGTTCACGGTCAATAATAACATCAGACTCTTTTTTCATTTATGTCTTTAGAATAGATGAAACACTATGTAAAAAAGCTCTTCTTATAATTGAATAGTATTTACACAAGGGGATTACATCAGGGGAAGGAATCACACTTTGTATAAGTGAAAGTTTCGTTTAACTGAATATCGTATAAGCGAATAATGCAATACAGGGTTAAATGGAGTTTTGCCGGGGAACAAGAAACTGTTTCTATAAGGGACCATTCAAAAATTATGTCACACCTAGGGGAGTGGGTGGGTTGCTAGTTTTTTTGTGACAATTGTGACCAAGGGGTGGGGGTGGTTCGGTATTGTGACATCACACAATCAAAATTTATTTCAAACGGTAAAAAATATGAGGTAATTTTTTTTTTTTTTTTAACATTTGAAATTTCGAACAGCAGTCGGGAAAAAAGATTTGCATGGGTCCTGTAGTGACTTAAAACTTTCTTCCCGATTGCTACTCATCAATCATCATAGCAATCTATTATTTAATAATATAATGTTATTAATATCAACATTGGTTTCATTAATTTAAAATTAAGTTTTTTAATATTTTTAAGTATTTTAACAAATAAAATTATAAAGAATATAGAATTTTTAAAAAATAATTGGGGAGAGAATCGACGGGTGTGACATCATTATGGATGGGGTGTATTAAAATTTGTGACAAAGGGGTGGGGGTGTTTAAAAAGAGGCAAAAAAGTGTGACATAATTTATGGATCACCCCTAACTGAATGTTTCGTATAAGTGAGACTCCCCTGTACACTTATTATATATTTATGTTAGTATTTGTCCTCGTCAAATAACATAAATTTGAATGAACCTAATCGTCGCATGGAGCCAGGTGAGACATTCGTCTCGATAGTAGACGCCATCTGGAGCTAGAGCATAGAAGTAGCACGTATTCTATAATCCCCTAGTATACTAGTATGAACAGTATACTTACAGGGCAGACACAATTACGCTTGAACGTGTCTGCAGTTGTAAGAGATGGCGCCAGCATTTCATTCATGTTTATCATTGCAGTTGTGGAGGAAATGAAGCGACGATGGCACATATATAGTTCATACAACCGAAATCCAACAAAAAGATCTGGCCATCGCACATGTAGTATGTCTTATCTGAAAATGTGTTCCAAATAGATGCAGGTTGTGGCAAATGCGTAGCTTCAATTCTGAGAATATATTTCAATTAGTTCCTCCTGCTTCCGCCACATCTTTCGCACTTTTCCAATATTCGCCTTTCTTCCACTTTAAGTAACACCTTTTGTAAAACCACAAATCTGTCTTTAGAAAGTAAAGACAAGAGTGCCAGGGTCTTAGTTTTTAATGGGCGTGGGGGTGGATCGATAAACGATCGATCGGTCTCTTATTTCCATTGGGCCGCGCAACATCCGCCTCTCTGGGCCCATCGCAGAATTGGAAACTTAATAGAAAATTTTTTGATATACTAGCGCAGATATAACAACTTACTCCATTATTGATTTATTCCGTTATTATTAAAGTTTCACACTCCAGGCAAGCGCTGCTTGTCGGGATTAGCAAGGGAAGCCTGGTACTCGTGTGCTGGAGAATGGCCTTCCAGGGATTATTAAAGCTCTACACCTAATGCATTAATTGCACACTTTAACTAGGTCAGATGGGAATCTTCTTGTTTACAAGAAGTATAACGCGCCGTTTTAGATGCTTTTAATAATTATGACATCATGCTATATGTATATGGAAGCTGATGGTAACATCTCTTGGTTTTATCTGTGGTTAATAATCATGAAGTCCAAGAAAAAAATACTAAGTACGGTACTCAGCCCGTCTAGCCTAATTGTAGTTGTGGTGGGACTTCAATGTTTTTATTTTTTTCATGTTGGGTTATGGTGTCAGTTGGGTGAGTTCTGGTTTAGCTGTGTTTAATTACAGTACTACATACCTTTTAGATCCTATAGCTTTCTTTTCCATTTTTACGGGTATATGTGCACTTTGTAGGGGTGTTTAATAAAGTGCGCAGGTTGGGCCGATTTGGTGTTGGTGAATCTTGAAATGGTCTTGGTGGGGGTAGCAGTGTTGGGAAGTAATCGAGTCAATTGAAATGACTATGAGTGCAGAGTAATAGAATATAGAGTACGAAGAGTAATTGAATTGTCAAATTTATAGTCAATAGGTACGAGTACAAAAGTAATTGAATGCAACTGTACTCAAAACGTTGAGTGCACTTGATTACAAAAAAGTACTCACAATGGGTGATTCCAAATGTCCTTGAATGTATTCGATCATGAATAGGAATACTCAGTAATTGAGTACATTGAATACATTTGAGTAACATAACGAGGTTCATCCTAATGACTTGTGTTTCCTAATTTGTATGGTTATTTCGTATAGTATGATTACTCATTTCATATGACTACTGATTACTTGTTTTCTACTCATACTATGGAGTATCATGATTACACAGTAATCATCATCAGTGCTGCTCATGAGTACAATTTTACCAAATCTGGGTAGGGGTGCTGATAAATGTCGATCATGGGGAGTTTTAAGAAACTATCTTTGCTAAACTAGTATACTTTGATGGTGATACAATGAAGGAAGTCTTAATATAATTATAATTAAAATGTATTAGTAGTTAAAGAATACATTGAAATTACAGTAGAAACTCGATTATCCGGACCTCAATCATCCGGATCCTCGATTATCCGGACGTGCGAAGCCACATTTTTTTTTTTTTTTTTTTTTTTTTTTAAGGTGCGTACGCACAAAAGAAAGACACATGAAACATACATATGCTACCTTAATGTATACGGGTGGGGTGTCTGATTGAATGTGGACAGGGGGTAGCCATAAG
>JAQGBW010005920.1:0-11289 GCA_034698625.1 Julus scanicus
ACCATACTGCTCTACGATGCTCCATTGTCGGGCAATTCAAAAAGTCCCGGAATTTTTTGATCAGCCCTCGTATATAAACTGTTTTCTTAAGCTCGTCATGTATGGATGATAATATTGATTTCTTAGAGCTTTCCCTGATTTTAAGTAATCTAGTCTGTTTGAAGACTGTCACTTTTATTGGAGAAAAATCTCATTTGTAACAGGAATTTTTCAATATATAGTGGGAAACATCTCAGAAAGAAGCCTTTACAGATAATCAGCCGGGGTTTTGGCAGATGTGGGGTTATCTATGAAAAAGCAACGCACGAAATAGATTTATAATCTCATATTAAATTAGTACACTGTACGTTGCCCAGCTCACAATTTTCAATTTCCAATTTTGACATTCATTTGTGGATAATTTTGCAATAAATTTCTCTAAAACATTCAATAATTCAATTGCAGTATGCCTAATCTTCTGCACAACTAAGCTAATATGACATTCATTTATTTTAGCTGCATTTATCATTTTTAACATTATTCAGGTCAAATAACTTGCAAGAGTATTTGATCCCTATGTATGTGAAATCTTTGCAAACTTCTGCTATATATGCACACACATTTGAAAACATACCAAAACTTTCTCTAATAATGGCAGCATCAACTCGTAGCTAAAAGTATATGCAAAGACAAATTTTCAACCAATTCCTTTTAACGGTAGATTTAAGCAAAGATAGCAAAAGTTTCTCAATGGATTCTAGATTGACATTCATTTTAATGGTAGATTTATTGAATTAATAGAAAAGTTGCTATTCCCAGTTGCAATATGCAGCATCTTCAAACACAAACACTGCACAATTTATGCAAAAAAGGTATTATTTATTTAATTTGAATTTTTCCCCAGTGCATATTATAGACGATATTTTTCATGGTATATTCCTTAAGGCAAATACGAAGATGAGTCGCTCAGGTATATGTTTCTGCATGATCGTTTGCATTATATGAATATGGATGTGTTTGCCTCTATGAATAAAGAGTGAACTCAATAAAAAAGCACACACGGATGGCAAACAGACGAGTTGCGTTTTGCCTGCAGTTGCCAAGATAGATAAATGAAATCGATATCCAATCTACAGTAAGTATAGTTGGTAGCAGAAGATGCCTTCTGCAGCAAAGCATCTTAAAGCGCATAAGCAGTCAGATGGCGAAAAACAGCCAAATGGATCCATTCGTTCCATAGAATCAACGGGGACTAAGCTATTTCCCATCTGAATTATTTATAGCTAAAAAAAATCGAATAGAGTTCCATTAATAGCCTGTACTATCGGGTCAATCCATACAAATTCTGTTGAAGAAAAATTTCATATGGAATGGCCTACATATTTTAAGTTGGCTTGATATCATGAACTCCAGAATACAATAATCATCGGCGGAACTTGTTATCAAGATGTGTCCTTTAACATTTTAATCAAAATTTAAAAATTTATGATTTCAAAAAATTCAAGATCAAATCTTTGTTATTCATCTTCGTCGAATTCATCGTTCGATATAAAACAAGCTGTCACAACTGCTTATCAAAACTATTCTTTGGGGCCATTCAAAAATTATGTCACACCTAGGGGGTAGGGTGGGTTGTTTGTTTTTTGTAACAATTGTGACCAAGGGATGGGGGAATTGTGACTAAGGGGGGAGGGTGTTTAAAAAGAGGCAAAAAAGTGTGACATAATTAATGGATCACCCCTTTGATGGTTGTACCTCTCTTTTAACATATAACAAGTGCTCACAAGTTCATAGCCAGTTGCATGTACCCACATAAAATGTACATATTGACAACATTGGGGAAAGCATGCAACTTTTTAAAAGTCATTAAAACCACAAGAACCAAACCATGGTGGCCACAAGATGACCACTTCATAAATAATCGTTTAGTGGTTAAAATTGTACAGAAACTCGTTGTAATAAAATAATGTCCACAGTTTACTGATACAAAACAAGGTAAAAGCTGTCATTGCATTTATTTACACGCTACTAATGTATAAGGTGCATTAACAACTAAATAATAACAAATCGAAAAACAAGGACAATATCTTTTTGATCCAATGATATTTCAGCCTTTTTTTAATTCACTTATAGAGGCAAAGTGAAATCACAAACAAATATTTATTCAATTTTCACAACGTCTCGTCCTGTATCCCTCTTTATATTATATTAATCAAATTGCAAATAATAATTTTAATTGCAGACATTAACAAGTAGCATACGAGTATTGCTCGTTTGCGCCATTACAGCAAATTAGAAAATAACAACATTAAACAACGATTCGAGTACTTAATTAACCCTGATAAAAAACTTATGATAATTAGATATAAAACAAAAACATAGGTGTTCGCAATTTATAGATTTCCTTAGAATAGGCAGGGGGAGGTTAACTGAGGCCAGAGAGAATTAAGTATAGGTCTCGAAATGTGGTGTTTATTTAGTAATTATGCAATGCATTGCATATAATAATGCCCATAGTTGAAATTGTTTAAATTACTATTTGTAATTCGATATTAACTGAGGATGGTTACAGGTCGAAACGTTGTGAAAATTGTATAAATATTTGGACCTGGCTTTAACCCCCATGCCACAGCTGCTCAACAAACTGTAGCTCAAGCTTGGCCTCCTCTAAGCTGCATCTCAAGCTTGAGTCTCACATTTGGCTGTCTTGTCACTGTCTTGAGCTCGTCTTGGCAATTTTTCTGTGCCAGCTGTGGTATGCATCTGGGACTTGAGACACAGCTTGGTCTCATGCTTATGCAATTTGTGCCAAACGGCAGCTCAAGCTTTTCCTCTTTTAAGCTACTTCTCAAGTTTAAGCTAAAGCTTGAGATCACACCCTACTACAGTTGCTGAAAACGCCACATTCTTACCCCGGATTGAGCTCAAGCTCAACCTCCACCTTGATGAGTTTTTCGATACTCTTTCCTGGAATTCATTTGCATACAGTAAAATGGGATCAAAGTCTTCGAAAATTGTTTTCTACAATTAAAATAACAGAGATTTGCCTATTTAACATACATATGTATTTAACATGAAAATTAGGAGACTGTGCAAAAATAAAATTTAATTACAGAATATAATCTGACAAATAAATCGGCATCAATTTTGTAAACTGCCCTCTAAGCTGGTCTTAAGGTACCTCCTGTCCAAACTTGAGCTATGTCTCAAATTTGGCTGTCTTGAGCTTGTCTTGGCAAATTTTTTGTGCAGCTGTGGTATGCATCTGGGACTTGAGAAGCAGCTCGGTCTCAAGCTCATGCAATTTGAGCAACTGTGGTACGGGGGTTAGTCTGGTGACTTCACTTCGCCTCTATAACTAACATTACCAACCACTTTAACGGGGTTGTTGTTTTCAAGGATTTAAAAAATAACGGGAGCATTAAAATTATTTGTAAGAATATCCAGAGCCTGGTGGAGGGTCAAGTTTAATCGTGAAAATCATTTTTAAAAACTAAACTACTTTAATACAGTTTTTACGTAGCAAATAATATTATAGCCATTCAAAATACGTACAGAAATTACAAAAGATAACTTCGCTGCTTATATAACAGTACGAAAGACGCCATGTGACGAATACAAAGTAAAACTAAACCTGGTGATTCCTCAAACCCAAATTTAGTAGACTATTGCATTGCTGGTATGTCATGATTGTGGATTAATTTCTTTAACAATAGATCTACAATTCTCTTCCTGTAATCTACCAGAAGATTAAATTCATTGTTCCTAATTAGCAATGTCCTCATTAACACGGAATTACTCATAATGAATCTGCATGCTGCAGATTAGGTGCTTCCAGTGTTAAAAAGGCATTGTCGTTAATGATAATCAGTCATTATAATGCAATGTATGCTTTATGACAATGTAACATAGCAGGAATTCGGACCAATACAGAAAGTTAATCTGCAATTAATCAATGCGTGTGCAAAAATTACTATGGCCTTATTACGTGCACATCATTTGTCACCTGATTTCGGGTGAATAATTTACATTTCTAAATAATGGTAGATAATTAATTATAACAATAAGAGTACCTTTCAAAGCAGTGACAATATGTCAAAAGATTAATTTCTCTTGCATTCAACAAATTAAATTTCTCATGCTATGATGAGAGGGTTCCCAAAATTGTACATATGCATGTATTAATTACACAGCAGTTCATTGCTTTGCAGTTAGATATGGTAACAGAATGATTCATTACGTTTTCAAATTGCTGTACGGCTTCACGTAGTTCGCCCACAGACTTTCAATGGGTTAGCCACCCGTCTGAAATTTACTGACCCCCCGAATTTCAGGTGATAATACCTGATATGTGTGAGGGGCTTAGCCCACCTTGTGGTTGTGGGTTATCGATTGCTGATGGCTTGCGAGTAGAGTAAAGATAGGAAGGAGTACGGTCGTGACCAATTTTTGGAGGAACTATCGCGGCATTTGCCTACAACCTACTGTGGAAAACCAAAATAAGGATAGCCGCACTGCCAGGAATCATACCCAGGTCGATATCATACTCTAAGCCACCCAGCTCGGTTGAATTATTAGGTACATATCAGTCTCCCCAATCTTTCTTGAATGTAATTCGGTTTTTATTTGTTGTTTTTTTCAAAATGAAAAACAGTCAAATCTTCATGTTAAACATAATTTGTCAACAAAACATCATAAAAGTGATGTTTTGCAGCCTTATTTCTCAAAATCCTTCTCCTACAGCAGGGGTCGGCAATTGTCTGGCCTAACGCCCCCCCCCCACCCCCCGTGGAATTTGCTATCTTATAAAAAACCTTCAAACATATAACATTTTGCCATCACACCACTTCAACAAATCACTTCGTATGTACAGCAAAACATCTTCAATGTGTCTTCAATGTGTAATCAAAATTGCAATGACCTATCTACAAAACAGTTTACCAACCAGATATAACAATAATCCCTACATGTGGAAGAAGCTCTCTACTAGTAGGGACTTTTGTCTCAAATGTCTCAGAATTTATAATTGTTAGGTTACTTACTTTCCCGTACACGTGCCTTCAACTTCAGTAAAAAGCTTTTGCTTCACCGTTTCCAATAGCTGGGGGCCGAAGTAGCGAGGGTGAAGTAATATTTCATGTTCAAGAGGTATCTGCAAAGAATTAGATATGTGTTAAAGGCTAAAAATAAGTACAACAAATAGTAACTAAATTAACCATAAAATTCCCAAGTTTGGAAATTCACCTGCCCTATGGTGTATTATTTCAATTTACCTATTCTTACGTACTATTTCAACCTGGACTATTTTATGACATGGTGCTGTGATTAGTCCCATTCTGGGTAAGGGTTCCGCACGTCGACCATATGGGAATGGGACCTAAAACCTAACCTAACCTAACCCATTCTACGTCGATCCCATTCCCACATGGGCGAAGCAAAAAATATTCAAGTCCCATTCTAACCTCCCATATGGTCGACGTGCGGAACCCTTGTCCCATTCTGATTGATAGCAACCTGAACTTCCCTAAACTCAAGAAAATTTAAAAGAATATGTTTCTCGTTCACCTTTGCTCTCATTTGAAAAAAAAAACAATACATAACCTAACCCAGCATACACCAGAAGCACATTTTTGTTTACTTTTTCTATCTGAGACGACACCTGCCTTTTTGAAACTGTCTGAAAACAATATTGTCTGTCAAAATATATTAGCTGGTCTACTTGCTATTCTAGGAACAAACTGATAAATAAATCTCACGTGTCAAGTACCTGCATGCCATCAAGAAGTATGCTTCATTCAAACGTCACGTCTAGGCAAACATAAAAGGAGTCGTGAAATTAGGTGGCTAGTCTTTGTTCATGCAGTGTATCACCTAATTATTCCTAAAATATGTCCTATCCTAGATAATTACAAAGCTACCTGTACAAAGTGCTGTTTTCTTGAAGGTTTTATAACCCTTACACGATCTACATCGAAACCAAGCAAGTTGGTAAAAACAAATATACACACGATGGAATCGATAAATACAAAGACCTTATTGAACCACTGTCAGAAAAACTTATAATACGATAAGTCTACATTGTAATTAAAGTTAACTTACATGGTAAAACATATTTAGTCCTTCCTGAAGCTTCAAACGAACCGCACTCGGAAGACGACGATTTATTTGCTACTCCAGCGAGGGTTAAAACACATGTTTTCGGCACTGCATGGCGCTAGCTACCAGCCATTACAGCTTGGTCGTCCATAAAGACATGGAAAAGTCTACATCTGGAGCGGATGTTAATTTTCATTTTGAAATTACACATGTCAACAAAATCACCCAAATATTAAAATTGATTTATTTAGAAATGTTTGGACATTTAAGATTCAATTTTAAGTTGCATTTAGTAGCCATTATTTAATTGTTTTCGGATGTTACGAATTAGCAGATTTTATTTCATATAAAACTAGTTTTTTAAGTGAAGTATAAATTTATAAAAATGAAATTTTCAGAATTTCATGCTATTCAGTTTTGTGGAGTGAGTTACCATTTTTAAAATAAATTATTTTACTAATACTATCAATATTTTTAATTAGGTAAATAAGCGTATTATATCAAAGAGGAAACGGAATGTCAATGAAAGTAAAACTTTCAGATTTTTTTTTTTTTTTTACAAAATAAACTAAAAAAAAAGAAAAATTCTGAGTTTTTTTTCTAAAAATCAATGCATAACACAATTTAAAAATTATTATTACATAAGTTTTGTATACAGGTGCTGGAAACCAACCTTAAATCGACCGTTTGAGCTTCTGGAGCCTCTTCTTTAGTCTAAATTTGTCAACCAATCGGCAAGTCATGATCAATATTATGATGCACTGTGTACAGTGAAATA
Organism: Julus scanicus; assembly: GCA_034698625.1. Lineage (NCBI taxonomy): Eukaryota > Metazoa > Arthropoda > Diplopoda > Julida > Julidae > Julus > Julus scanicus. The sequence continues at coordinate 6,854 of JAQGBW010005920.1, forward strand.
GTCTATGATGAAAGTAAACCATGAAAGGACGTCATGATAGGATAAACGCAGAACGGCCAAAAAATGCTTCAAATTGACGAAAAAAGGCGGACTTTCTGAGGTTGGTCTCAAACTATGGACAGTTAAGAAACCCTCAGGTTATACTTTTTTGCATATCGCGAATAATCTGAAGTTACTGTAGCGCACGAACATTGTTTTTATGAAGATATAGCTAGGCTTAATTTCGCCTATTGTCTTACGCCCCTGTATGCACCCAGGGTTGTCTGCAAACATAAAGCGCTCTATAGAAAAACCTTGCCGATTTACCTGAGCTCGGTTACATGTTGCTGGGTTGGGTTTGTCCGATTAATCGTGTTTTTTACAACAAAGGAATTTATCTTTGAAAATCATATGCAAGCCTAATTCCGTTAACTCTATTGATGTTATAAACTTATGCAACATCGCACCATATCCTCTCACACTCCGCGATTTTCTATATTCTACCATCACAATTCAAAAATCTATATGACAGCTACATAGTAGCTACTCAATCATTATAATGGATCGTGGAGCATCTGTTTCGAGGCAATTTTCTGAATAACGAGATTGAAATTTGATAAACTTTTTTTTTTAATAACGTCATTCCTAAAAACAATGTTCTACCAGATAATTTTAAATGATATAATAATTGCGTAGATCTTACTTGCTCGCCAATGGTGTCATACTAGACATCGATAAAAACACCCCAACTTTAATTTCTGGGGGGTTAAAAATCAGTTACAGAATTATTCCTGAATAAAGATTACACTTTAGCCTAAATGTCACTGTATTTTAATTGCCGTAAACCCAAATCTGAGGAAATCATAAAAGTACGGAGCTTCAACATTTTCCGAAAAATATTTTCCCCAAATCATCATTTCACAAATTCATCCATTTCAGAAGACATAATTATATTTTTATGTAGCTTCAGTGGCTTACTGTAGCTTAATTATATTGCACCTTTAGTTTGTTTGTTATTCACTGAGGCACGTACCACAAATTTTATTTTTTTCTTTAAAATATAGTAATGTTCCTGGATACTCCAGCAATATGAAGATTTTGTTTGTTATGCTTACATTAGTGAACAATCAATGATCGAATTATTGTATTATATGTAATAAATCTCATAAATTAATATTGAAACGTTTTTATAACGACATTTCAGCTGGTTCCCACACACATATACACATTGCTGTGCAGGTACAAATCAAACCAGGGAATGAATGAAGTAATAAAATTCTAGCCTACCAAATGGAAGGTCTTCAGTTAAGCTCTCAAGACAGGATTGGTTTTATATATCCTTTCCCGGTTATACTACTTTTAAAATGGCATGAGGTCATTCAGCCATACCTGCAATGTCTACTTTGCATAGTGTCCGAGCTGAAGTTTGATCAGCAATGTTAAAAGGCCTTAATTCATTGTGGAGGTACCTTTAGCAACTGAACCAACATAAGCATGCATTTGCAGGTGCAGCGCCATGCTCCCCAAAAAGGATTCTCCATGTGCCCCAGCTCTTCCGAGGGCCACCATGGTCTCCAACATCACCGCTTTTATCGAGTCTGTCCGCCCACATCCCTATTTATATGACAAAAGTCAGCCAGAATTCAAAGATGCCGCCCTCAAAGATGAACGCTGGGCTGTTATAGCCGACGAATATGGAATAACAGGTAGAATGAACCTGACCAATATTTTTAAACCATATATGCGTTATGTTCGTACTTTTAACCTCTAACTTGCATAAATTCTAGCTGTTCAAGCTCAGAAGAAATGGCGTAACCTCAAAGACAAATATGTTCGGCTAAAAAAGAAAATGTATCTGGATGGCCTGGTTGTGTGCCAATCAGGCCTCAGCAACGGGTCTGTGCCCAAAGCCAAATGGGCCTTTTACGACATCCTTGATGGGATCCTATGTAACATATATGATACCGTAACAATGTTAGTATACAAAACTGTTTGGAATTACAACTTTTGCCTGAAGTACTTAGGAGATCCTTCCTAGTCTACTCTCATTATATTGCAAGCTTTATTTTTGAATCAAAGACCATTATAATCATACATCATACCCATGATTGTAACGTCTAAGTCACTTTTGATGTAGGACCCATCTCTTGAAACTGGCAACAGCCCACTTACCATTTGGCATTTGTTTGCTGACTTAGTACTGAGAGTTGACCATCTAGTTTAAACCACGTTTGTGAACTCTGTGCCTTTCTTTTATTTAATGCACATGGTGTATTTTTCTAGAACGCCTGCCCCAAGCCTGCAAGCAACTGTGGTCGAATCTCCTTACAATGCAATTGCTGAAGGGATGCTGTAAGAATATGTTACAATATTTTTATCAAATACAGTTGTGACAATACACTAAGAACTAAATTTGTGATGCTGTTGTGTAAGTAACAATTTGAGCTCGTAAATCGGCAAATTTGAGTTTTATGTAATTTTTCATCATAATGGCCGAAAATCTAAACATTATTCCTTATGCATTTTTGGCAACCGCCGTTATTATTTAGACAACGTGTTATTTGGTTTCAACTATTAAACTGTTTTAGATTATCGATATGAACTTGTATGAAAATAAAAATTGCTTTTGCTAACTTTTTGTTCAAATACAAAAATGGTTCCCCACAATGACATCTGTTAAATTTATCTCCCTTATAGGGACAGCATGATCAAGTGGCAGGAACACCACTTGGCCGACATGGCTGTGCCACCAACGCCACAACCACCATTGTCTGCAACGTGTGCTACCTCATCGGGCATCCGAAAGTAAGCTTGTACCAAGTGGGGATACCTATGGGGCATATTCTGTAATTTTTAATAATCTACCATTTTGTATCTTGCTTTCAGGAGAAAGCCTGCTGAAGTTGGTACCACTACAACAACAACAACACTAGCAGCAACAAATAGTACCGCCACAACCTCATCAAGCGCCACCATGACAAGTGATACTGCAGAAAAGCGGCCTCGAGAGGCTGACGAAATGCATCACTATTGCTTGTATCTGGCATCACGTTTGCGCCGTTTAAGCAATCGTGGGCGCATCCAAGCCATAAATGACATTCAGTCTGCCATGTTTCAAATTGAAATGAAGGAAACCACAAGTTGAGATAACGTGTAGCGCCATGCGTTTAATATTGCTTAATAAATAACATGTTTGTTTACATCCTGTAGTGTACTGCAAAGCTATGTGTGTGTGTGTGTGTGGAAACAGTTAAAATGTTACATTTTGGAATATCTTTGCTTTCCAATCCTGGAAATGCCTGTTTATCTGAAAATGATAAAAGTAGCAGAGCTTGCGTTATTTGTAAATTGGGAGTTTAATCATTTATGAAATTATCTGGTGCTTTATTCAATTTGTGAAACAGTCGTGCCTATCATGGACAACCCTGCTGTACTGGTCACTTTCTCGGATTTTCAAGATCTAGTCTTCCTTTATTATGAACTCAAAAACTTTTGCATGACTTGCACACCTCACATGAAAACCGATCTTGCTGCTAATCTCATGTTTACTATATCACCTGCAATTACACTTAAATTGACACCACTGTTTGATAAACGCAATATTTCCAAACATTTTTAATAACGTATGAATTAAAATTAACGTGGTCTTCAACTTTACTCACTTTTATTTAGGCATCAGCATACTAGCAAAATGGCGTTCACCATAAGAGATACCCAGGAACAAAACAAGGCAATGTGAGTATTTCAATCAATTCATAAACCACTTAAAATTATTATTGGAAGAATCATAGAAGAAATATTTATTCTTGATTAGTGGAGCTTAGTTCTAAGAGAAATCATTTTAGCTCAGTTAGTTGTTGGTTGATGTAACAGATAGAAAAATCAGAATTTAAGATCTTGCTGATTTAAAATCTTCATTTAATTATCTGATGAGAACAGGGTTCAGTTAATGCGACCAAATTATTTATTTTTAAATTTCAATGAAATGCACATTATAATTATTAAGAATATGCTACGGAAGTTTTAACAGATTGTTGAACTGCTTCATGTTGTCCGGTAGCCTTGAAAATCTGGAAAGTCGGGAAATGTGCTTGAATTTCTTAGCGCCCTTGAAAAATTTGGGAATTATACTTAAATTTCGTGGGAATCGCCAGTTTAGGCTGCAATTTCCTGTCAGCATCGGGAAATTTATTTTATTCGAAAAAATCTGATGATAAAACAAACAAAAACTAATTTTCTAAACTTTCTAATAATATGTAAAAATAATGTAAAATTTGTATGGTAATTGTTAGTAAAAGGGGGTACTTAAAATTTAAGGAATTAGCCTGAAAATATATCCAGCAAATTTAATGGACACCCTTTGTGTGAACCTTTGTGATACTTTAGGGGCCATTCAAAAATTATGTCACACCTAGGGGGGTGGGTGGGTTGTTTGTTTTTTGTGACAATTGTGACTA
>JAQGBW010005921.1:0-11288 GCA_034698625.1 Julus scanicus
AGGACGTGACGTCAGGCTTGACGTCAATCCTCACTAGGGCGTCGGTACGGCGGCCATTGGCCCTAGGGGCATGCAGGTGGCGCATCCCAAATGCCAACAATTATTTTCATCCATTTCCTAAGTAACATTAAAATGAACGGTCAAATTAAGCATAAACAAAGTAAACAAACATACGATTTCATAGCATTTTGTATAACAAGTCGAGCGATGAACCAAAACATGAGTTTTTCTGATTATTAAATATCTGGATCAAATGCTTTTTCAAAGAAAACTTCCTAGATTCATTACATGCTACCTTTATTAAATTATAAAAAAATAAGTAAAGCGTTTGTGTTTTAAAATGTATATATCATTATGTAGACATGTGGTCGTACTTCTCGTTTTAAGTGCCTGTAGCCACGAAAAGAACTCGGAAGCATGAAACCACTTTCCTTAAGCATGGTTTGCGTTCATGTAAAAACCAGATACACGTAAGTGTGTCACGTTTAATAGGTCAGTAGTAATCAAACTGCTTTCGCTATACAAGAAACGTGTAAAAAATCCATATCGGAAGTGGAGAAATTTGTTACGCAGCGTAGCTTACATTACGAAACCGTAGGAAGTCCACTCTGGTTTCCTGGTTCATTTGCAAAATACAGGCTGGGCTCATTTTAATTTTTAGCCAATTTTCATTGGATTGCCTTCAAGCTTTTTTATGATACAAGCTTTACCTAGTTCCAAAACCATTTGGTAATTCAGGAAGAGTTTTTTTTATCGTTTTGCGTCTTTTAAATGTGACAATAAGCTTTTTTAATTATAGGACTAGCTCTTTTATTAATTTCTTCCTGATCGTAAATTAAATTCGTATTTTTAAAAAAAAAAATTGAAAATGTTTACATCATTTTTAAACATCGCAAGTAGATTATTTAGAGAACACCATTGTAATAATAATATTAAAATACAAAATATCTGAAAAATATGTATTTATATATATATATAGCTTGTAGTTACAAACTTAAAAAGAAAAATTTCCTGTGATCATTGTAAAACTCTTGTTAGGTCACATTTATAAAATAATTTCGTCAAATATTTCAATTATCTTTCCTGGATTACTTATCAGGTTCATAAACCTAATGATCTTAATAAGCAGCGTTTCATAACATAATGTACGCTTGACTACATTATCGTGAACTTAAAAACTTTGTAGTTAAAAAAACAGTCATGGATGCTTTCTAAAACTACATCATCACGAGATTTCAATGCAAATTTCAATTTTTTGCATGATAAGTTGCGAGCGTTTTTTATTAGTTTTGAAAATATCGTTCATAACATTCTAATATAAAAACTTGCTTTTAGAGAAAGGAATTTGCTTGAGATGAGCGTGCGCCTTTCAGTTTTAATAAACTTTGAAAGCTGGAAAGTACATTGCCTTATGATGTTTCAAACGTGTACTTGCATAAAAAACTGTTTTGAACCCATAATTCACTTGAACATGAACTTGAGAAAATCATGAAGATGTGTTTGGAATTTATAATATAAATTATAGATTATTATCATTAGCGTCCATCAGCATCACATCGGGATGGCTATAAACCGATAAAAAATAAAAGATGCTTCATTTTTTGAAACGCATTTCGTACAAGTTTGGCACGAAATAATTTTCACAAGTAAAAAATTCAAGGTTTACTGCCCTTTATAATCCTTATATAAATGCATAACCAAGTGCAAAACAGTCAGTTCAACTCTTCTGTCCTGTCTTGTGTCCTATCCAAACTCGTGTTTAGAACTCCGAAATCATCAATAATGTTTGTAAGTAAATTCTGCAATATTTTTTTTTAATTTAATCATGTAAACTATTTAAACACAATAAGTTGGTGTGGTGTCAACCGTAAACTTAAAACATGCTCTATTTTGCGGTTAAACATCTTTTGAATGGAGGTATAACTACAAATAGTTCATTTATTTGAAAATAAACATGAATTTGATTTTTTTTTAAATTGGAGGGTTTAAATTAAGATTCGTTCTTCTATATACAAGAATGAAAACTGTTTCATGTAGTATATTAAACTTTTTTTTTTTTAATGCTTAAATTCATGCTGTAGACAGTTACTCTTTTTTGATTAGGTTTAGACGTAAACCTATTAAGTTTTCCAAAAATCCATTCACCATGCAGCCGTTCAAATCATTTGAAATAATCGCATTATAGTCTACTTAAGATTTAATTGTTGTAACGGAAACGAAGACGTAAACAAAGAGCCCTCAGGAATAGGATTAGAGAATAATGTAGATTTGATGAATACAATGAACTGTTATCTAATATTTGATTGAGCCTAATGCAAGGTGCAATTTTTAGGCAAATCTTTCAACCGCACTGCCCATCATCCTGATTCTGACAGCTTGTGAACCATTTGCCACACTTCCTGCAAAGTATTTCATGAATCCTGGTGTCCCTACACCTGTAAATTCACCATGGTACAGTTCAAACTTTTTACCGGTACCACCTGACCAGTCTTCTCTACCAGAGATTGCTTATCGTTTACCACCAAGCCCGATAACAACCATTCCAGATTGGCTTCCTGGACCTTCAGTGGACAGAATCAAGGAACTTATAATGACAATTCTACCGTTTTTGAGACCAGATAATGATGTTAAACCAGCACCCACTCCCATGGTGCAACGATGGGGACATCGGCCCTATTATACACCTTTAGCCACTTATTTTACATCTTCAGATGTTGGTCCTTCTACAACCATTCAGCAAATATGGAATTACCAGATACCTCGCAATTCTGTAGCAAATGTCCACAGAAATGATTACGTGTATTATTAATATCAACTTCATTGACGTTAGTCTAGTCTTTAATTATTTCCTGTTTTTGTTTTTTCAAGCATCATTTGTATTGCCATCGCCTAAATAACGTTTTTTTGTTATTAAATGACATGTTAGCCTATCATGTTTCTTTCTTTATTAAGTACAGTTGTTACCTAGTTAGTTGGGGAAATGATTGTTCGGTAGGCCGAGACAGGAATTAATTCAAATTGTGTTACCAAAAACATTTTAGATTCTTTTCTTTAAGATCTTAGATTATTTAATCAATTAACGTGATTGTTAATTTGTAAAATGTCGTTTCCATTTTGGTCCTTAATGGTTTTTCTTCTATACTTATATTTGTTGTGATTGTTGTTGTAATTATACACGATTATGTGAGCCATAAGGTCCGGACCCCTTATTTCTCTTCAATGCTTATCTAAGAAAATACATTAACAATTTAATTACAAAAATGAAGTGAAACGTTATCATTCTTAGCCCTTTTTTTTTCAAAAAACAATTAAGCTTCTGACTTGCTATTCCTAATGAAGTTTACTAAGACATATTACAGAGTTTATTTTAGAAATGCATATGGTGTTTTCAAATAAATACTCAACCGTGTTTTTATAAACCGTTTACCATCGTTATATTTCTAAAAAAAAATTATGAATAATAAGACGTACAAAAAATTCACTGTTTACTTACAATTTACAAGATACAAAAATCTGCGTTATAAAATGATTTTTGAACATTCAGTCGTCGAATCATGACATATGTTCTTTGTGATACATTTTATACTTGTAGTATCACTCTTTGAACATACGAATTCTGTACAAAATGATAGAAAATAAATGTATATGGACTTATTTCATATGCATTATATGATAGGGAGAACATTTTTGGTAATTTTCTTTGCGTTGTTCAGTATCTCACAAGAATGTTTTAATTTGTAATATCTATCATATCTATTCCTAAAATATTGTGCCATGAGTGTGATTTCCTTAAAGTATAATTATATGAATGTAATTTTGCAATAAGATTGGTTTTACCTGTTTCCAATAATTAATACCATATTTTTTTTAAGTATATGAATATTAAGTGGTTTTTCTTAGTAGGCGGTTATAGAAATTTGTTTTATGCTTAATTTTACAAAGTTTAATTTATTAGTCTCTAAAGTTTCTGCCAGGTAGCGCATCGTGTAAGGATGTTTAATGAAACCTGTTTCACAATATCTGCCTTGATGCACAGCATAATAAATATGACCTTTTTTAATATTTATGGCGCATGCGCATTTACGATAGGCTTTAGGAATATAGGAAGACGCATTTAATAATCATTTTGATTTAAATCAATATATTGAGCTTTATTCTATGATTATTCGCAATATATAATTACTTTCAATATTAAAGTTGGCCAGAAACGTTAGGAAAGTTTAAAAGTATTTGTATGTTGGATAAAATGTTTGCTTCAATTGTTTATAAATTAGAGGGAAAATTGCCCCTACTCTCCCTATGCCATCGCTCCGGATACCATTTTTTATATAACAAGTACTTACATGACTGTAATTCTAGAAACTTGCTTATCCAAGTTCAGAGAAGGTAAATGTTAGTTTGCCTTCAAGCTATAATGTATTTCAACAATTTTTTTTTACTTTACTTCCCCAAAATACTTTGTTGAGTTGTTTGGCAGCTGATCTCAATTTTAAAATGCCTCTAATGTTTCCACATTCAAAAAGCTAAAATTAGGGACCATGGAGACAGTCGCAACCAGAAAATATGAGTTTGAAACTGTTAGATCCATATTTACCATGAGTATATTGATGATCGTGTGTTATTTTCATTCAGTATTTTAAGTTATGTTTAGTAGTTAACTTAAAAATATGCACTGTTAAATCAAAATATTGCGCGCATCAGTTATAATAGTGTTTGTAAAATAATAGTAAAACCCTGAGAAATGTGTAGATCTCTTCAGTTACCTTCTGATAATTTCTATAACTAGTTCAAAAACTCATAAAATCGTATTATGTTTATTGAATAATATCATATACTACTTAGCTTTTAACACGTTTTAGCAAGTGGTAATTAATTTATTCCAAAGTCAATTGAAAGTTTGCGATGTTTTTTAAAATATTATTAAGTCCAACTTATTGTATCCTTCATGATAAACTAACACGACTTTAAAATATCAAACCAGATGCATATACCAATACCATTTTAGTTAATCAAAAATTATTCAAAATTGCATTAGATTATACAAATCTCCCACTTCAAAAAGTTTATTACAACATAATTAACTTGGATTAAAAACAGATAACACGCTAGAAAACGTGATTAACGTGTGAATTATATCAATATTTGCAGGTTTGCACAAAACTAGACAAACAAATACCTAATGATTCTTTTTTTTTAAATCGAATCGAATCATAATCTTCTTATAATTTAGTGCTAGCGCACACCGGTATACGCCCGAAAATACTCATAATCAATATTCAGGTATTATATTGAAGGTCAATGTTAGGGTGAACTTGTATAAGCTACACAATAGTCTACGCTAGAAACGTATGGCTAAGCGTTTGATAATTGGCTGCCTAAAGCTAAGAAAATGTGTCGTATCTGAGATACAAGAACACAGTTTTGACTTTTGTTAATGCCCACTCAAAAACTCGCCATTCTTGTTTACCTGAGTTTGAACCCAATTACACCTGGCTTGCATATAACCTCTCCCATTGGACCATGGGATTCCTTAAAGTGAGCAGCGCTTCAGACCTCTAAATCTCTACGTAGGAGCATCATTTCACAACTATTTCTCATTGCTGAGCATCTTTCATCTGTGAATCTGGTTGGAGTTGAATAATACAGTTTAGCATCTAGATTCGGATTATGTCTGCTTTTATTATGGATTTTCTCCTAGTAAGTTTTTTATTATTACCATTGCAAAATTAATAAATGAATTTATGACGTAATTTAGCAAATTAGTAACAAATTTAGCCAAATTGTTTACAAAGAAAAATACTTTCTAATGGCAAAGGATATTCATTATTCAAAACGCTATAGTGTATTGCACGTTAAATCTTATGTCCTTTGAATATGTTATGTTAGTATATTTTTTTTCAAATTATTACTGATATCGAAATTTATATCAGCGCATTTAAGCTTGCTTAATAGTTTATTTGAAAACTGATTTGTGTCAAATTATTGTTTTAAGTAAAAACTAAAAACATAGCTATAAACTATGTAACTGTATAAATTGTTAACAATGACAATTTGCTTGATGGATAATATTCTAATATTTTCAATGTTTAGTTTGTAAAAATTTGATGTTTGTCAGAAAAATTATTAGAAATTATTGCCTGAAATATTACAAATTATTACGAGAATCAAGCCATAAAAATTATCCAATTAGACCTTTGCAATTTTAATTATAAACACCCCTCAACTTCACCATGTAATATTGCGCTGATTATTGAATTGAGTTACGACTTTTTCAGTCTCTTGAAATTTTGAAGGATATTTTATGAATTTACGACTTTAGTATAAGCCTTGAGAGAGTGACATTTGCACTGACTTTTATCAATAATATGTGCAGTTAACGGTACATGCACGTTCCAATTTTTAGTAATTAGAAGAGTTTACTCTCTAAGGGCTTGTTATCAATTGTTATCTTTAAAATCTGCCTGGTTTTGTATAATTATGTACTTGATCCTTAAAATATAAAAAAAGAACAATACCCAATTAACTCGGTAGCTTGTACCAGGTTTTAAAACTCGAATTTGGACTAAGACCAGAATGTCAATGAGCAAACCTTGTTGACTTTCATTTTATTGGGCGTGAAGGATCCGCTACAAAATGCTTTTTATTGTTGTGGTAAAATGGACGGGGTTTCCAGGGCAAACCCTAAATGGTTATGAAAAATAAGTTTCTTGCCCGCTTGAATAATAAATTTACACGAATTATAAAGGCATGTTTGGGCGCATGCATTGAATTTAAGAAATAAAAAAACTCGTGTATGTGACAAAATTATAATCAATAATCGATTTTGGAGGATGTGACATTGATAAAGGAATATCTTAAGACAGGATTCGTTTTTTTTATTTTATAAAACTTTATTTTTAGAAATCCATCGTTGCAGTTTTGCTAATAGGATTTGCATTTGTCAATTCTTCTCCTGGAACGAGTCGTTATCGTTCGGAACCACCTTCAACTTCCGTCAACATAAAGCGGAAACCAAACCATGAAACTCCTTTAATCAGGTACCAGGCCCAAGAGGACACTGGTTACTACAAGTTTGGCTATGCGGTTGTTGATGGACAGTACAGAGTAGAGGAAGGCAGTCCTCAAGATGGCATCTTAGGAAGTTATGGCTACGTTGGAACTGATGGAAAAGAAGTGAAAGTTTTTTACAAAGCAGATAGTCAAGGATTTCAAATTCTTACTGCTGATGAGTATAAGGTGTTAAGTATTGCCAAAAAACGTTATCGCCACCAAAGTGGACACTCCCAACCAAAGCCAGTTCAACCAGGACAAGATGATTATTTTTACCGCAATAGCCAAGATTCAGCTAAGGACATTGAAGATAGTGACATGGTTGAAGTTTTTAATGAAGCCATAGATGATGTCTTCCCTCCTGCGGAAGACGATTCGAAGACAAATGCAGAACCAGAAACTCCTGAAATTTCCATAAATGAACATACAATGAACCCTGATAATGTACAACATCAACAACCACCTATGGTTTTAAATCAAAACTTGTTTCCTAATCGAATTCAATCATCTGTTCCCATGTTCATGCCACCACCACCACCGATGAATAGTGTTTTTGCAAATCACATCCCTGCTTATTATGTCCCAGCTATTCGCTATGAAAATCCTTTCTTCAGACGTAGGTATCACGATGTACCCTCAGAGATTCAGCGATTTACCCCATTAATTATTCGTGTAAAATGAAAATAATTACATTTTATGCTGTATGTAAAGCTGCCAATTTCATTTTGCCATACTTTATATTGTGACATTAAAAATCGTAATAAATTAGTTATTTCCAACCAAATAAACGTGTGAATGTAAGGAAATTATTAAAACTCTAATTAATCATTTGCATTTATGACAGATATGGAATAAGATATAAAGATTTGTAAGGTATTCCGTTTTTACCATATTTCCTCATTTTTCTAAAAATTTAAACAAAAATGTTAAACTATGTTTTTACGAATTTTTTTTAGAAATCTGAATAAATTAAAAACATTTTCAGACATGTTCAGGCAAGTTTGAAGAAACTGAAATGTCTGAAGTTCACTCTGAACAATTTGCGTCCGAGTTCTGTCAATTTCCGTAATCTGAACAAAGTTTATGGAAAACGCATGTAGTTGGAAAAAACATTGACAAAGAGTTTACTGTCGGAAAAGAATATTGACAAATTATTGTAGTTGACCGTGAAGTCGATGAAGAAAAAAATTGGGAAGAACTATTAGTTCGTGAAAGAATGGCCACGTGAAAGAATAAGTCCTAAATTAACGATTTTATAAAACATGTCAAACAGACGAAGTACAAAATTATAGCACCAGAATTAACTTTGAATTTTCGTCATCATTTTATCAAATCGCAGCCGTCGTCTGAACATGAAGCTGTGTATAGTGCCGCTACTTGTAGCACCACCTAACGGCCTCCGTACATTATTCATTTTGTTGAGGTCGACGAGTTTAAGATTTGTACAACGAAAGTAATCTATCCGAATACCATTTTTTGGAAAAAGAATGTAAGTTTTCCGTCTGTGTTTGATTGTGCTTTTTAATTGTTACTTCTAATTAATGGAGTTATATGGAAAGCATTTATGAATGAGTTTGCTTTACGGTTTGCAGAAAATCACGCATTATACTTAAGCCTAGCGTGTTTAAACTGCGTTTTGTTTGTCTAAATATTTGTTTTTTTGCCGATTTCTGGCTTTGTTTATTAATTCATTCATACTATATGATTAATGTTATTGTCTATCGACGAAATCAAGCTAAGCATTTCCTTCGCTTCAACACTATTTGGAGCTCTTGCAGGAACAAGGAGCAAGTTATCCAGAATGATGGAGGATTGGTGATTAGGGAAAATCTTAATGATCTCATCTATTGAAATTTGATTAGGAAATTTTTTTTGGTCGGTTGAATAAAATCCTGGATGATGAATTTCGTAAAATCAAGGAGGAAGTTTGTATAAATTTTAGATCTACCATATATATGCTCTTGAGGCGTACTCATCTTTATTGTTATTAAATCTCATTTATGGCATGTTTGATGTGATGCTCTGCATGATTGCAGTGGAAGAAATTATTACTTCACAATGCTGAAATGTCATGAATTGGTTTACAGGACTATTTTGAAATTAATTAAAATTGAAACTAGATTTTGACCAGTTCATTTATAGAAATAAAAATATGGTCATATTTGTATAAGTAACCATATAACATCACAGAGGTCACAATGATTTGGGAATATATCTAATTCTAACTTAAGATTTTGGTTAACAACTTTTGCAACTCTTGTCTATAAATTGACAAGGTTTGGTTGACGAAGTGCATTAGAGCATAGCTCTTCCCGATGGTTGACATATGTACCTGAAAGAACAACTTGTGTCGTGCATTTGAAAAACTGGTAGAATTGTTACTTAAACTTACTTCATTGCACTATTCAAAATGTTCAACCGAATACTTCCTATAGTTGTATCATTAATTGATAATAAGACCATGGTCATCAATTTTGTATGGATACAAAATTAATATGTCAAATATTTAGAGAGTATAAATGAACTAATCTTGAAATATCTTGTAAATAACTTAGGCACAATAATTCATTTGGTTATATATCGATCAATCTACTCTTAGCGCAGTCTGCTTTCTTTATTAAATGCCTACAAAATTAAAATATCAAAATCAGTTTTCATGCTCATAGTATATACATTATTATAATGCATATGTAACATTTCCAACTTCATAAACAAAAGACCATATGCAGACCATAAACTGAATCCTTAAGCCGTTTATCTGCACATATTCCATTTGAAATTGGAGCATAGTGTGACCAAAAATAAATATGACATACGATTAGCTTACTATTTTTAGTTTTTAGTTTCCTCTAATTGTTTTTATTTGTGATGGAAAATAAAACCCTGTATATTGAAAATAACATTCAAAAACTCTTAAAGTTTTATCTAATAGCGTTTTATTTCCCTTTGGAATTGATTGGATAAGAGATGGGATTATGTTTAGCATCACAGTTCTTATGTAGGCCACATACCATTGAGGATTATTTTTAGTTTTTTCCCCATTTTAGTACATATCCAATGGGTTTGGCTATAGAGAGGTGCTGTGTTTGAGAAGTTTAAGCCTAATAGCACGTGATGTGCAAAACCAAGCATCAACTAGCATTGCGAAATTTGTCAAGCTAGCCCTCGTGTGTCGTCGGAACAACTAGCTCACTTAAGCAGCATAAATATTGTTGTTATTATTTTCATATATCATCAGCCAAAGAAATCATGACTGAGCAATCGATACAGCAATTATCTTCTGATACATCACTGAATCAACTAGGCTCGTTGTTGCCTGATAGTGTAAGTCTTTATCTACTGGCACCCTAATACATTTTTATGTATTTTTGTTGAACATGAAAAAACTAATTTTAAGATATTACTTCAGATTCAAAAGCAAGTTCAAAACTTAAAAGAATTACTGCATGAAGAATGCCAGATTTCATCTGGAATGGAAACGAATGCGATTTTACGTGAGGAATTTTCAGAGAGTCCAGAACTTGTTGTGAGTAAATTATAAGCCCATTTTTTCCTCAAAAATACGGGATTAAATTATATGCTTTATAATGTTTTTTTCCAATAGCAAAATCAAGTGCCAATTAATTCAGATGATATTTGTACAACTTCTAAATGCGCACATGCCAATGA
Organism: Julus scanicus; assembly: GCA_034698625.1. Classification (NCBI taxonomy): domain Eukaryota; kingdom Metazoa; phylum Arthropoda; class Diplopoda; order Julida; family Julidae; genus Julus; species Julus scanicus. Next base: position 10,720 of record JAQGBW010005921.1, read on the forward strand.
AAGCAGCTCTACTGGTGAATCAACTGTTTCAGCAACACCCGTAAGTGTCGGGTTATCTATGGATATCCATGTGATTGAATCAACTTATAAACAAAACAATATTTCAGTAACGTTTACAATTTCAGTTGCGATCTGCTAAAAACCAGCAAACGAACGGAAAAGGTGCTGACAGATCTGAAAAATTGCGTAAGGAGGGCTCAAAGTCAAGGCATAAAGAAGATCGAAGCATAGGTATTTTAATGCATCAAATGTTTTGGGACATAACATCTTTTGTTTTCCACAATAGTTAATTGTCGATGCTTGCCATTTACTACTGTATTATAGAGCATGTCTTGAAGGCATTACACAGCTTGAAAACTCCAGAAGAAAGACTTGCTGCTTTGTGCAAAAAATACACAGATCTGTTAGAGGAGCACAGGTCTGTTCAGGTCTTTTGTAAGCAGAATGAACGCAAAAATGTGCAGGTTTGTTATTCAGTAATGATATTTCATCGGATCTCTTCTACAATTCGACCACCAACAAAAAAAAATTTTTTCTACAACTGACCACCACGATTTTTTTAAGTTCAT
>JAQGBW010005922.1:0-11288 GCA_034698625.1 Julus scanicus
ATCTCTTTCTGTTTATCTGAAATTGTGTTTCAAAATTTCACCCATTGAAAGTGATAGGGTTGTGATCCCCCTTAAGAAAAAATCAACTGTTTTTTTTCTTCTATTTTTATATAACTGGCTTTTCTATATTTTTTATCAACTCAACATTTGTTAGGAAACCTGTCCACAGGAAAAACATGGATATCGTTATCGTTTATCATTTTTTCGATGATTTTTTAGTAAATACAATTAAAATATTTTCGTGTTAGTCGAAATGAAAATATTTGACTGATACCAACACCAAATTAGTCGCATGTGCTACATGGAAATGGGCAAGATGCTGCAATATGTTAAGATGCAGATTTATCAATAAAAAAATTTAAGAATACTTGTATAGGACTATAACTAGCTATTCTGTTTTTCTCTGACAAACATTTGGCACGTTTGTTACACGATCGAATAATAGTAGTTTGGGTGCAATAAACATAGCCGCAAATACGTTGGTATTATGTAAATTTATATGTATTATGTAAATACTACAGATTAAAATGATATTTCGATTTCAAATTACCTATTGAATTGATTAAGATCGAATTTTTGTCGAAAAATCAAATAATGTAATCTATTAATTCAAGATTGTGGATCGTAATTTAATTACAATTAACATATTAACCCGTACTTTACATTATAGTGCCATTTTTTAAATAGGTAAATGTGTAAAATTAAAAAAAAAATTCAAATATAACAACATTTTTGGAAGTAATGTTCATTGTGTAATTTTCCAATACATTGCTCTCATTGTTAGAAACTTTTGATGAAGATGATGGTAGAAAAAGCAGTCATAACTACACTAATTACTTCTCATTAACATTTTTAACAATGATTAATATTTTCATTTCATTGAATAAACTCTATATATGTATATATTGATGCATTCTTTAAAAATTAAATCTATCACAGACTATAGACACATTTTAGCATTATGTGGTATATGTAAATAGATATTTGCTTAATGGAAGCTGCAATAGTGCAAGAGACAGAATTGATATAACACGTTTTCAGCAGGAGCTACATTCTTTCTTTCTTTGAAAATGTCTACTTCTAGAGTTAGTTTATACGATTTTATGAACATTGGAATCCAAAAACTGATTGCCAATGAAGGAGCAGTCGTTTTTCTTTGAAGTCATCATGTGTATATTAAAATGGAATATAGCATACAGGTTATCGAATATACAGTTGAATATGTTAAAAGCAATTTGAGTAAACACGAATATCTTCGCATTACACTTGGCTTTCAAAGTCATCTTCATCCTCCCCATCTTCAATGTCCACAGGCTCACTTTTTCTGAGTGTATATTTCCTTTTTGGAGGTGGGGGTGGTTTTGATGGTTTCGTTGTTGGCTTTGGAGGCGTTGGAGGTTTATCTGTTTTCATTAAAGGTTTGCTCTCATCGGACATTAAGACACTGGGATCACTGAATGGACGGCGTTCTTCGGGTCCTCCAACCGCAATGCTTCCATTTTCGATTTCGGCAATGGTTCCAAGAGGAGATTTCACGTGCCTCATTTCCAAGTCCCCCGTTGAATGTGGACGGTTGCTGGGGTCTAACCCTGGAAAATCTGCTCCTATTTTGCTCTGCAAATGACCCTTGATGCCGTGGTCGATGGTTTTTGCACGATTGCTTGTCATCGTGGCTCGCCTTTGTCTGGCCCTTTGCTTCAAATATTCAATATTATCCGCTTGTTCTGTAGAACCCTGACGTCTCATTTTAGGGCGGATGGTTACTGCTTCATCGCTAATGTCACTGTGGCTGCTGTGTTGTGAAATTGTTGGAGACATGGCAGTCATGGTTAACCGCCGTGACCGTAAGCGACGGCGGCGCAGTTGAATGGATAACTCCTGGTCGTCGTCGTTGACGAGATTTGGATTGAATTTTTGATGGAACTGAAATACAACACAAGTTGAAAATGATGAAACACAATTACAGTACTAAAGATTCGCGCTATAGGAACTCTGCCGGCGCAAAAGCTTGATAGACTTGATATTGTAGATTAGCACTTGTACAGGGTGGGCCAATAAAAAGTAAGCCAATTTTATAAAAATCATAAAATGGTCATTTGTTAATGGAATTTATTCAAAAATTTGTACATGTGTACTTAAATAGGATACAAAAAAATTCCCTATTTCAATTTGTGTTCAAAGTTAGCACCTTTCTCCGGAAACAGTTTAAAAAATTGCCTAGCATTGTAATTTTTCGTTTTACGTAAAAAAATTATCGCGGTTCTTTCTTCAGTGAACGCCATTTTTAAAGATAAATTTGAATGATTACGTCATTAAAAAGAACGTGAACAAGGGCAATTCGAAAGTAAAGAGAAAAACAATATTTGTACAAATTTTCATCGCATAACTTTTTTATGATTTTTATAAAGTTGGCTTACTTTTTATTGGCCCACCCTGTAAATTAACTTGCAAGCAAATTAATCCTGTGGAATATTTTATTCTATTTGTTATATTTATTATATTGTATTTAACCTACATAGTTTGACAATATTTAGAAATGTACTTTGTGGTGAAAAAATATACCTTTCGTTCCTATAAAAACTTTAGTATTTTTATCGAAAACGCTGAAGTTGCACCGAAAACCCTTTCTCTGTAATCAGAATATTTGTTTAAGATTTGTCTAAAAGTTGTACCTTTTTGAATGGATTTTCTTGGAATGCCCTTCGTATTGTAATAAGCGCCGCTTCATCATCCATGGTAGGCGAAGGAGTTGCACTACCATTAACATTTATTCCACTATCCTTGTACAGATTTTGTGGGACAAGAACAGAGGCGACATCGTCCCTTTCTTCGAGCAAAGTGTGCATATCGTCCAGTGGATTGCCCAAAAGTATATCGTCTTCATCACTGAAATGAACGAATTTCAATTCCATGAATAATGAATATATGCTAGTTGCGGTATGCAGGTTACCTCCTCATAAAGATCCAACTTACCCATACAAACTGAATTTCTTACAATCTTCGATTGCTGTTGCTGGTCCATAAAGATGGGCAAAGTGATCTCTAAATCATGCAAGAGTAAGAAATTATCAGCTTGACAATGCTGCTATATATAGTCAGGAGTTTTATAATAAATGAACGTGTAAATATTAATAAAAGCTCCACATGTTGTTCTCATAAGCGTAGCCTGAATTTTTACATTAAATTTTGTAAGAAATTGATCATATCTTACTCAATTGCAACTTTTTCATAAACTTTGCAGAGATTATACAAGTCATCCTGACTTCTTTGTAGCCAACGGCGTATGAATTTCTCATCATACTGGTCAGCTATTTGCTGTAAATAAAAGGAATGTAAAAATATTAATTCGCATTCACGATATCACACTTTTATTAGATTACAGAGACTTAAGGTTGAAATGCAAAATTTGCAAAATTCAAGAAGTTCTTCACCTTAAGATGAAAATCACCATGCCTTCCAAGCACTTGTTCAATTCCTGCCATCACATGATCAATTAGCTATAAGAGAATTAAAAAAAAAAACACGTTTTGGTATACAATGATTTTAAATAACGGATATAAATTATTTTAGGGATTGAGCCATTCTAAATAATCTTACTGTATTGTTGACTTGTCCAGCCAACGATTTTGTATCATCTTCATCTGCTTGTAGCTCAAAACATTTTACTAGCCATTTAATAGTACCTCCCTAAATTACAAAAATAAGCAAAGTTGACATACTGTTGGCATTACACTTGTTCGAAAAGTCATGCTTTTAATCGATATAATTTTACCTGGATAAATACAGTAAAAAATATGATGATTAAGGTAGTGGTGACAAACATGTTTTTATTTTCTACGGTATTTTCGTTAATCATTATTACCAAGGAAAAGCAGACAGCACCTCTTAATCCACCATATGCCTAAAATAATGCAAAAATATTAATGAACCTTTTTGCATAACTAGTATATTATTGTTGTTATAATTTTATCTTCCAAATTGACTGCAACATTTTAATTTTAAAATCCCTTTATAATTTATTTTTATAGATTATTTTTATTTCTATGCATTATATCTATTTTATCAGTATGACATTTAAAAACATCAAGGTTTAATTAATATGCGGTTCTTTAAAATAAATTTTCAATCCAAAATTAACATACAGAAAACACGATGCTACACTCGAATTATATTGTTTGGAAACTTGAAGTTACCATAATAAATTGTTCCTTAATCCCAATCTTACGAGAACGGAAAAATTTGTTCACCAGAAACGCAAGTAGAAATACAGCTGCAAAAAAAATTTTTAATGAATATTTTTCAATCAATTTCATTTTGCATGGAATATTTGCATTAATTTGTGGTGGAGGGAAAAAATGCAGAACATAAAAATCAATACTTCATTGTCAAATTATTATATAAAAAGTTCACTTACCAAGAAACCTGTATATTAAACAAAGAAATATGGACCACAGCACAAAGCCTGTTTGCCAAACATGGCCATCAGCCACAACAACCATACCCAAAAACAGGAATATGAGACAGTCAGAGGCAGCACTGAAAAATTGTAAATCGGCGTAAAGGCATTTGCATATTTTTATCATATTGTTTTTTTTTACAATTCAACCATATTTGCTTCATATAGTAAGCACATTTTTTACCTTAGCATTTTACTGAAGTACTTTACAGTAGTATAAGATTTCATGGAGATGTTATTTTTAGCATATTGCATCTGAACCAAGCCACAAGCAATAATGCTGAAATAATACAAAAAGCACCATGATTTAAATGTTTAACAAGAAATGTAACTCCAATATTGATATAAGTTTTGTTTGCAGGGCATAAAATAAAGAAAATCAAAGCCAGTTTTAGTAAAGCTTCTTTTGCTTCTTTCATACCAACCTTATAATCCCAGAGAAATGCACCATTTCAGCTGTTAAGTAAGACAAATAGGCCAGTCCAATTAGAGCTAATGGTTCCACCACTATTGGAAATAAGTATAAATTAGAATAGGCTTTTAAAAAACAGTCGAAAAAAAATACGCTTTTAAAAAACAAATTCCAACCTCGAACTTGTTCCGTGTGTTTGGTTATGAGAGAAGTGAGCACTCCAAATGCCACTCCTATTGTGAATCCTCCAAAACTACTGCATATAAAAGCTGCTACCCCTAGAAGTATCTGGAACACATGAAGTGATTCGATTTTAATTAAAATATACATGGTCTATATTCACTGTGCATTGTAGCAAATAACGGTTTTTTTTAAAGCAGTACCATGCACCTAATAAAAACTCTGTTGGATACTTTAAGGTTTATTATTTTTTCTACATGTTGAAAATTTATCAATCAAGATACACAACTTTAGTTGATTTGGAATGTTGGGTTAAAAAGTAGGATAATTTTAAATCTCAAAAACAGTTGGAATTCTATGATAACTTCATGAGTAAGTTTAATTACCTGAGTAAATGGAATGGTTTTCATTTGTGTAAAAGTTACCATCATATTATACAAAACCACAGTCACCGCATCTGTAATTTAAAAAAAACTTTTTATATTGGCAATTTTAATCGCACAATGGTACAATAGTTACAAATTTAAAAGTATTGTTTATTTTTTTGAAATTTTAAATTAAAATTGTGCATGATAATAGTGTAACAGTGCACGTTTTAGTACATAGATGCAAGCATTGAAATATAACTAAAATTTTAATTCAAAGTCTTACCATTGAGTAATGATTCTCCAAATACTAAGAAATACAGATCCTTATTAACTCCGATTTCTTGAAATATTGCCAGTACCTAAAAGAGAGCTAAATGAAAATAAATATGGAAGCAAATTGGCCTTTGTTTACGGTTCAGGCTTTTTAAATCAGAATCGATAAACTTTTTAACATATTACTGATTAGACATAACATTTGCACTGTAAATTCAGCCTGAACTTAGACTCCATGAACTTAGGTCCATTGAAGTATTACAATTTGAAACATATTAACATATTCACCATTTACTATAAAGGTTCTCAAGATGTTAATTATACTTACAGCCACTGGATCAACTGCTGATATTAAGGCACTGAAAAGTAGTGCTTGTACCAATGGTAAATTAATATATCCCATTGCTCCCACAATCGAAAGTCCGTACAATGTTGGACCAATGGTAAAACAGCTTATCAGCGTGCCCTTGAAAATAATTGAGAAAAAAAATATTGTCTGTTTTGCAAATCTCTATACTTAATATAAAATGAAATGTTGATTCAAATATTTGTCTTCAGTCATTCAGTATTTGTTTTTAATTTGTTGCACAATCAGTCAGAAAATGCCTGAGCAATTTATTTGCAATATACATGTATATAACATCTGTACAACATTTAATATTTGAGACTAATATTTGTTTGTGGAATATATTGATGTCATGTAGTTTATACGTACACGTGCATTAATATCTTACAAAGTTACTACATACATCAATGATTTTTATCTGTTTCTTGGTTTGTGGAATATTTTTTTTTATACAAAGATATTTCAGGTATTTACTATATTGCAATAATTTATTAAATAACATGTTTGAATTCCCGTATTACGAACATTAAAAATTCAAAAATAAAATGATAAATCCATTGGGAACGCATTGGCTTAGCTAGCTATATTTCTGTTTACATATTTATGAATACAGGGTTATGATATAATGCACGGAAACCCATAATGTCAACAGTAAGAAGTTATTATTCCCGGCTCCTTTATTGAAGAAAATCAATATGCAAGTTTACAAGAAATCTAAAAACGGAAATTAAGATGAAAACATGAAAGGATTATTTTTTGGATCAATTTCTTTCAGACTTTAACATCATAGAAACCAGTCTGTACACAGGGTAATTCAAAAACTAGATAATCTTTCAAATGTTTGCAATGTAAATTCCAGATTTCTATTGTATCCGATGAATGAATGAATTAATATGACAGGTTTGATAGCAATTCTTTACAAGCATTTAGATTAGAAAATCCGTGTCACATGACAGACGTCAATTCAACTGAACTCCTAAAATTATATGTGTCTTTGGTAGATTAGCGAAATCTTTCAACTGTCTTATGTGAAGTGGGCAATATGTTAAAATTACACCAGTATACATTAAGATTAAATAATAAGGACATGCAATAAACAGGTTTTTTTAAAATTACTTACCAATACTGCGTATACCAAGATGGTTCCAATATTGTCTGCAAAGGCACGATCGTGTAAAGAATAAGCAGATTCGAGCATAATTCTATCAAAACCAAAAAGTTACAGAAAACAAAATATGTGAACACTTAATAGACAAATAATGGTGATTTAAATCTATGAATCCAAACACAAATTTGCATTGACCAATTTGTCTACTATACTTATTGAATTTTACTCAATGGCAATTTACTGTACGTAGAGAATGATGTGTAACCAAGTATGATCTCAAAAATCGTTCAAAAGTTTGGCTTTCCATAAATCATTTTTCAAAGAAAAAAAATTATTAATTTTTATTTACAAGTATGTATACACATCTAAGCACATTTTTGTTTGGATATTCCTATCAAATCTCTTAACGAATGCAAATACATGCAGTTTTCACTTACGGCGGTAGTAAATATAGAAAAAAGACCTCCGATTGAAAACGAGGCAAGACTTCCGTCATTTCAGTATAACTGAAGAATGATTTAAATTATAAATTTTTTCGTATTTATAAATTATTCAAACATATATCAAGGCATTGGATATTACTAAGCTACTTACTAAAGTATTGCGCCTATAATGATCCCCAACAAAATTAGAAGACTGTAACGAAATGAACAAAATAACTCTTAATTAATACATGCATGCATTATAGTATATTCAATTTCATAAACATTATTTGTACATAAATGTACACGCATTTTATAATAATCCACATGGTCAGCTAGAGGTTTTTGCTATTCTTATTTGTAATATATATTATTTTGCAAACAGCATACTTTCCTTGCTAATAAGTTCCTAACAATATCCAATATCACCAAACAAATTGTAATACGAATATCAGGTTGAATCATTTCAATGTAACATATTTCTTTGATTCTTTCTGCACTGATTAAATTTATTATATAGATGCATAATACATATTCTGCATATACAGGGTGGGCCAATAAAAAGTAAGCCAACTTTATAAAAAGGTTATTTGTTAAAGGAATTTAATGGAAATTTGTACAAATATTGTTTTTCTCTTTACTTTCGAATTTCCCTCGTTCAAGTTCTTTTTTAATGACGTAATCATTCGAATTTGTCTTTCAAAATGGCGTTCACTGAAGAAGTGATCACGATAAGTTTTTTTTGCGTAAAATGAAAAATTACAGTGCTAGACAATTTTTGAAACTGTTTCCGGAGAAAGGTGCTAAATTTGAACACAAATTGAAATAGGAATTTTGTTTGTATCATATTTAAGTACACATGTATAAATTTTCAATAAATTCCATTAACAAATACCATTTTATGATTTTTATAAAGTTGGCTTACTTTTTATATGCAAACCCTATACATAATGTGATAATACGACATTCTACAGTTTATTTTCAATAAAATTCTTTAAATTTTTACCGTCTGATCAAGCATAAACACGCAGTTGTATTCTCAACTTGCAGCGTTTGATTGCAAATTCATAAATACAGACCACATCTGAATGTGTGATATATTTGATTAACTACTAGTAACTACATGTTGTTTTAATTGTATTAATGAATATTAACCACACAATTCGTATGCATAATAGTTGGTGATGTAAATATATGACGCAAGGGATTTTAACCACTAATAAATATACTACATGTTGTTATACCAAGTTATGGACATACAAGTATCCAAATCCTGGAAGCATATTTACAAATAGTCAAGTTGCAATGCTTTGAAGGGTATTTTTTTTTTTTGGATGGTGGGGGGTATCGTGATGGATTCTGCTTATCCACAATTGCAGAGATTGGATATTTTTAAGAAATCTCAGTTAGTAATGGATATCGTGGAGCTCCTTAACCGTTCCTGTCAGACTCAGTTTCTGTCAATCTCAATGTCTTTTCATGAAAACCAAGAGATTCCGTATCACTTTCCATCTTAAAGATCAAGCGGGTATCGAAGAATGAAACGCATTCAACAACGAGAAAGGTAGTTTGATCGATTTTTCTTCTTTTGCTGTAGCTAACAAATAGAAGCTTAAAAATAAAGCTTCCTTGGGGGAACAAACTTCATTTAGAAAAAAAAAAAGCAATAAACGAAGTTGAATGATGCTTCGTTGTTTTGTTTCCGGATATTCCCCAATACGGTTCACTCTCTTATTTCTCCCCACTAAATCTATGGCAACCAATTACTTCAAATGTTGGTTTGTACTGATTTCGTAAAAGTACGTGTGTTCGTAAGCGCCTTGCAAGAATGACATCACAGCTAAAGTAATTCATGTGAGAAACTTGCGAAAATTTCAGGTGTTGGCTGCCCTGTTTTTGCGACGTGAATAATGAGATTTTGGTTTGTGTAAGCATAACTACAGAGCTTTTCAGCTATGCATGGAATATGAGGAAATTGCAATTGAACTTCGTTGCTGGATGCGCCGATCCAATAATTACCAGCCGCCAGGCAAAAAATACAAGTCATGCAAGTCATGCATACTATTATTATGTCTGGCATTGAGCCGCACTTAACAATTCCAGAAAGTAAATTTGAAAATGCTTTCTCTGTACAGGGTGTTGGAAACCAATCATCATCATGCACGAAGACAGTCTGACAGACAGATCAAATACTTGTTATTCAGCAAGTTTAAATGGTTACCATGCACTTAAGGGATGCTTTAATGTTGTTCAATTAATTGTAAATTAAACAAGTTTGTAAACAGTGGTACCATTGTTTGGATCAGTTTTTATCATTACTTTATGTACGATGTTGAATTTGATATGCATTGACAATGACAACGGCTCTTAGATAAATATCTTGAAGCATCAAGTAGCTGATAATTTGAGTATGCAATTTAAAGTATACGCATATTCTTTTTATCTTCGGGTAATTGGATCTTTCTATTTCCACTCTATGGAATGCCATTCACTTTATAATAATTATTAACGTAAGCATCACTTGAAATTTCCGCGAAAAGGGATTTTTCAGCCCATTGATACGTATAATTTTTTTTATTTGTGATGGTTGGAGCAAATAATTTATAGATCAGGCACCACAATATATAGCTGCTAAAGAAGATATTTATGCATGGATAAATACTGGGATGGTTATGATGCTTTGGAAACATGGTCACTAAAGATGTGTCTAGACTCGTATAGACCTATCCAAACAAGATCAACATTTTCTTAATTAATCAACCTTATTAACTTCACTCATGTATGTAATAGGAAAAGCTTCATAAATATCAAAAATGACAGCTGTGTTTTTGTAAAAATTAAATGTTGCAAATGAAAACAATACACTGATTTTACGGCGCTCTACAACTTTTAAATTCTATTTTTGCTCTACCTCCAAAAGTTCTTTACGCTTTTGAGTTTGCAGATCTCCAAAATACAATTGTTATGTCATAAATACAAAAATAACGTTATATCTACAGTCTGGTTCGTATCACGAATAAAAACATATCACTAGAACACCATTCATTTCTTGTTAAAAGCTCACTTCAAATTGCCAACGTTCAAATTTCAGACAAAAGCAATTTATGTTATGTAATGAATGGATTGCTTGCAACATTGTTTAGAAAGTTCTAGATTTCACAATCATCTGTCTTATTTTTTTTAAATAAATTATAATTTTCATGTCATACGGCAAAGCTGAATTTTAATGCAGAATGACAGTTTTTTTTCACGTTTTCTTCAATTTCCGATCGCACGAGGATTTTGTCAGCATGATGAAGTGCACTTTTAGAAAACCGATGGATTTTTCTCAAGAATAAATTTTTGGCACGAATTGATTTATGCATAACTCAAAAATAATCCCCATACAGTAATGTTTGACATCTTAAAGCCACCACTCAGAGAACTGAAGCAATTTGTCATTTTTTAAAGGGTAAGGAAAAATATTTGAGTTTTTCCGCCATTGGAATGGTACCGAATTTCGAAAAATTGTGACCTTAAAGGTGCGTTTACACCGCACCAAAAGCAAAAGCAAAAGCAAAAGCAGTTTTCGAAAACTCTTTACGGTGTGGACGCTCCACAAAATATGTTTTTTGCTTTTTGCTTTTGAAAGCAAAAACCTCGATCACCCAAGTGGCGGTGAAGATCAAAGGAAAAAATGTTGTAGATTTTAGGTTGCTATGCACAGAATGGCACTCGGTGCTT
>JAQGBW010005923.1:0-11286 GCA_034698625.1 Julus scanicus
AAAAAATGACGAACTCAAAAATGATTAAATAATGACCAAAAAATGACGAACTCAAAAATGATTAAATAATGACCAAATAATGACGAAAAAAAGACGTCATTTCACTGACCAAAAATGACCAACAAAACTGTACTTTATATGCGAAGATATTATAGTGGAGGGAATGATCAGGGCCCTATAGCTTTAGAAAATGTCTAGGGCCGGCCAAAAAGGGGCGCTATCTTAAATTATTGCTATTTAAGCTTAATTAAGCATAAATATTAGCTAACTTGAGTAGGGTTCTATAGCTTTCGAAAATGCAATAACTTAAGAGAATTTTTCTAATTTCCATCGAGTTGCATACAAACTCGAATCTATACAGTGTTCAATGCAATTTCTGTAAGAAATCATCGGTAGGTATGTGGTTAAGCTGTGGTTCCTAGTGCGTTCTCAAAATGAGTGACATCCATTTCGAGCAACGGTCTTGCGCCTCGAGGCACAAACTCTTTGTGGACAATTCCGTGGCTATCAAAAAGCAAAATCATCATGCATTTGATCTTCGACTCGCTCATTCTTGCTTTTTGGACCTTGGAGAGGTTGAAGCGTGCCGCTCCATGCTCTGGCGCTCGGTTTCCGGGTCGTACTCAAACACCCGAGACGCGTCACCAGGAATGACACGATTCCAAAATCTCGATGCACCTTTCCCTCCTGATGTCCGTTTGGTCCTGCGAAAGATTTTTTGGAACCATTTTTGCACAAATTTTTCTCATCCCCATTCGTGAAAATCTGAGCCAAATTCATCAATGTCACTCATTTTTAGAATGCACTAGGAAAAACTATTTCACGGAAAAAATCGCTAGGGACAACCAAATGACTAGCAAGTTCAAACTCGTAATGAAGGCGTATCACGCGTTTCTTCTACCGCTTCTTCAAGTCACGCTACGTTGCCAGTCTCATTACTTAATTTACACACCTCGTATGTCAGCGTTCGGAGGATCTTTTCCAAATAATAAGCACGCCCGTCGTTTTATTCTGAATTTGTGATTTCCGTTGTTATAGGAGCATCCGGTCCAACAGCCGCTACGGAGGAAGGAGGACCATCCGGCAAAGGCCTTCGAAAGACCCTGGAGGAGTTCGTGGGTCGGACAACCATCCCAGGCCTGAGCCAGCTGTCGGGGCCCAAAGGTCCTTTCATCAAACTCTGCTGGGTGAGCTTGTTCTTCGTTGGCATTTGCATGGCCATCTACCAGTCCAGGAGTCTCATCGACGAGTACCGAAGGCGAGTTCGTTTGTCCATCGTCCTATGAGCGTCTCTTACACGTTGGACTTTTGAAGAGTTTTTCTTCTCGTTTTAGATACGCCGTCCTGGAGAGATCCTCGAGGGAGGTCCAGTGGCGCATCCCGTTCCCCTCGGCCACCGTGTGCATCAACCAACCGGTCAAGTGGAAAAACAGTACGAGACAACCCACCAAGAAGTTCGTGGAAAACGTCTTGAAGTCCATCGAAGAGGCCAGTGACGCCGAACAAAAGGTAAAGACTGCCTCGGCAGCTCTGGAAAAGGCAGCGCTGTATAGGACTGTCATTATTTGAATTCCCATTTAGGAGACATTTCAGAATATGTTTAATTTCAGACTTTAAAGAGCGATTACAGATTCGAGGAGAAGCTGTTTTATGAAAACCTGCTTAATCTGGACGAATCCGAGAGGGAGAAACTGGGGATTCCCATCAAATCTTTTCTCATTTCTTGCACTTTCGGAGAAATCGAATGCCAAAAGTAAAATGTGTTCTTCATTTCATCCGCGATAGTTTTTTAAAAATGTATCGCTAATTTCATTTGTTTCGTTTACAAAGGGACGTTTTACCTTTTAATAACTTGTATTACGGAAACTGCTTCACTTTTAATCCAGGATTTGATGAATCCAAATTACTCATGGCCAGCAAAGCAGAAAGTATATTTATAAGTGCATTATTTAATATTTATCATTTATCACAATAATGACGTTATGTATATCTGAATAGCCCTGAACATCATCTTGAGGTCCGACTTCGAAGGAGTTTTCCCATACATGGAGAGGGACCAAGGGCTCACCCTTCTCATCCATCCTCCGGGATCGGCCCCAGTCCTAGATGACCGACGCATTTACAGTCTTTATCCCGGAAGATGGCTCAAACTGGGAGTCACCATGGTAAAATCAAGTTCAAATTATCGTCATCCTGCCAACATGAAGGCGAAATACTTTTTTAATTCGTTCACATTTTTGTGAAATTCAGAGCGAATTCAACCGACTGAAAGCGCCCTACATGAGCAAGTGCGTGGACACGAAGGAAAGGGACTTCCGGTCACTCTACTACAAGCCCGAAAGGCCCTATGTATACACGGCAGAAGTGAGTCACCTAACGTCTGAGCCCCCTATAGATCTCAAGGACTCTCAAGAACCCTCACATATTTCAAAACCCATTTATTTGCGTCCCAAGATTTAAAAAGCCCACATCATGACAAGAAACTCGATAACCCCAATGATCCCATGTATGGAAAGTAGGTACCCAAAATGATCCATAGAACGAGGATCTCAAAGAATCCGATGGATTACCCCTTGTGTGATAAAATAAGAAAGTTCAAGTCTTATTTGAATGTCCGCCGATTTTAATTTTGACTGGAAAATCCTGGAAATCCTGACGGTTCTTCTTCCATTGTTGCGTCGTACATTCCTTTGATCCAAGATGGCGACGACTCTTCTTTTTTCTTTCTTGCTATTGTTATTGTTGTTGTTGTTCACGTTCTTGATGATCCTGGGCACACACGTCCTGTCTCCTCCGCTGAGTCCCTTTTCCCAGCAGCCCTTGCTCTTGACCATCCGTCCCCTGTTGTCGATATCCGAGTAATGCTGGTCCGCCCAGTTGAAATCCTTCAGGGTCAAGGGTCACCGCCGCGTCAGGGTCAGAGTCCCGTCCAGTGTGGGCGGGAAAATGTATGGCGGCGTCGCACTAATCAAAAGATGACCAACCGTCTCGAAGACCACAAGGGCCCAGAGATGCGAAAAACCTCAAGGATCCCAAAGGCCCTAAATATTCCAAAACAACTCAAAGACCCAAGAACCCCACATTCTACAGGACCCAAGAACCCTACATTCTTCAGGACCCAAGAACAACACATTCTCATAGACCCAAGAACCCTACATTCTTCAGGACCCAAGAACAACACATTCTCATAGACCCAAGAACCCTACATTCTTCAGGACCCAAAAACAGCACATTCTCAAAGACCCAAGAACCCTACATTCTTCAGGACCCAAGAACAACACATATACAAAGACCTAAGAACCGTACATCCTCAAAGGCCCATCCATGATTAACCGCAATGACCCATTTGACTTTTGGTCCTTTGAACCCTTAGGCTTGCACTGACTCGTGCATGCAGAACTTGTCCGTGGATCTTTGCGACTGCGTCGTGCCTTACTTACCGGTGCCTAAGCAGTTTCCGGTCAACGTCTGTCCCAAGGAAGGTCAAAAGCCGTTTTAGAATTCAATTGAAACATGTTTGTTTGTTTGTTATAGTGTAAATTGATTTTTCCCTCATTTCATTCTTTTTACAGGAACCTGCGACGCCATGAATGAAAACAACGCCGACGTTCTGTGCGGATGCCGGAAGTCGTGCAAGTGAGTTCGACATATAAAAAGCCGGGTCTCCACCAAGACGTACATGTGCGTATACACGGTGTTTTTTACAAACATATGCAAAAAAGTTTGCTCTCTGGGTTTGTTTCAGCCGCCATTCTGTAAATATATGTAGATATCAAAATTGTACACCTATTTGAATGTCTTTAATAGCTGTATACAATTTTGATATTTACAAAATGGCGGCTGAAACAAACCCGGAGGGCAAACTTTTTTGCATATGTTTGTAAATACGTACGGTACATGTGCGTCTTGGCGGAGACCCGGCTTTAGTTAACTTCATTGAAGTTTGTTATGTTAAACAAACAAACAAACAAACTGAGGTTGATGCACCCGTATAGGGATCGTTCTTACGCCATTCGAGTGGACGTAGATGACCGTTGGCTGACCCAGGGTGTTTGGATGGTGAGTTAAGAATATTCTACCTGCATTTTTCGTTCACCCAGTCGGCCATCTTGGAGAATCAAACAACGAACGGTTGGCCAAGATGGCAGACTCCTCGACGTATTGTTCCATTTATAAAATGCGAGGCGTATTTAAAAATATGTTAATATTATAACACATATTTTGTCACAATATAGCAATGGGTGAAAGACGCTCTGACTAATGACACCAGGCAATCCTTCAACATGTAAGTTCATTCACATTTATAACGATAACTAATTTTAAAAAGGCCCCATCCATGAATCATTTCTTTAATTCCATTTTAATTGAGTCATTTGCTTTTAATGACGTTTTATTCGTGATTTCAGGAGTTTGGTTTCTGGTTTTGAGCTCTACGTGGCCACCACTCTGTTCGAAACAATCAGGGAAGAACCCAAAATTTCCGTTAAGTTCATTTAACATTTATTCATTTCTTATAACTACGTTTTCTCTAAACGAAAAGAAGGACATCTATAACTTATTTTCAACCGTCTTAAATACACAAAACGTTTGTTCATATATTTTTTTTTAATTTTGCGTTTCAGTGGGCAGACTTCCTCGGTTCCATCGGTGGCAATTTGGGTCTTTGGGTTGGCATTTCAATAATTTCGATGGTCGAGCTGTTGGAATTGATGGCCTCTCTCGTTGTTCTGGCGGCCAGAAATCTCACCAGAATCTTCAGACAACGTTCCTCGTGACATAATTAAGGTGAGCTAAGATTTCGCGTTGTTTGACCTCAAGATTCTGGACCTTAAACCCTCGAATTCGAAAGGAATGACGTATGATATGTATATATTTGATAATATTATTATCAAAAGGCCCATTGGTGTGTGCTATTCATTGCGGACGTCCTTTTTGAATGGCCCTCACCTCGTGCGTGTTTGGCCTCACGTGCAGCGTGGTGCATGTCGGGAATGGCGGCGTATTTCGAATTAATTCTCGCGCGACACGTTCGAATGCACATTTAGGTTTAAGAGCCTTTAAACATTTTCTGTTTTTTTTTTAGCCAATGTTTCGCTTCAGTTAACGTTCTCCACTGCACGAAAAACATCGGCATCGAACATGGTTCATTAATTATAAGGTAAGTACGATTCCATGTTCCAGGAATGCGAAGAATTTGTTGTTTTTGTGAGTAGTAATTTTAACTTGAACATTGCTGTCATGTTGTACGTCTTTCACGAGATATGGTTTTTAAACTTTTGATATAGCTACATGTTTCACGATTTTATACAAAATATATATATACGTCACATAGTGTGGTTTCTCTTCTCGTATATAGTTAAGGGCAACTGTACTCGTTCTACCATGGTTGAAGCAGTGAACGGCGCTAAACGTCTAAATGCAAAGTTGGCAAAGGCTGGCGGTCAGCTGGTGGTGGTAGAGTTCTTCAATACCTCGTGTGGAAATTGCAAGATGTTCGCCCCGAAGTTGGAGGAGGTGTGCCAAGCCAACCCAGGTGTCGTTTTCCTGAAAGTCGATACGTTCAAGAATGAGGACATCACTGCCAAGTACAACGTCGACGTCGTGCCAACATTCGTGTACATCAAGGCTGGTAAAAAGGTGGACGAGTTTTCAGGAACTAATGAGAAAACATTACGAGAGAAGATAACCACAAACAAGTAGTTTGACCACGAGTAATCCTACATTTTCAATTGTTCACTTCAAATGTTTTTTCTATAAGGAGCCAAAACGTTTAAGAAATTTGTTGTAAAAAAACTTGAACCAACCTTACGGTTGAACGTCGGTATCCTTAAATTATTTGCGATCGCTAAATAAACTGTACGTGTTAACAATATTGTTTGACTTTAAAATAACTATAATTGGCCGGGGTTGTGACGGTAGTTTTAACAACTTCCAAATGGTTATTTTGTAAAATTTAGTATCACATTTCCCCACATCTCCGGATAGAAAAAGGTCCAAAGATTCAACAGATCACCATGAGAGCCGGCGTCATGACTTTGAATTGTTAAAACTCTGAATTCATTAACTATCAATGGGTAGAAATATTTTAAATGTTGACTTACATCCTGGGTAAGGCGCCTAATAATCGAATTCGATTAATTAAAGCGCTTCAGCTTAAAGTGTATTCTCCTGAAAGCACCTTTTGGTTTTTTTCCTTGTCGTTGGAAAAATGTTAAATTAAGTAAAGCGCTTTAGCTTAGAGCGTATTTTCTTGAAAGCACCTTTTGGTTTTTATTTCTTTGTTTTTTGGCAATGCATCTTGGGAAACATGTAAAATTAAATAAAGCGCTTTAGCTTAGAGCGTATTTTCTTGAAAGCACCTTTTGGCTTTTCTTTCGTTGTTTTTTGGCAATGCATCTTGGGAAACATGGTAAATTAAGTAAAGCGCTTTAACTTGCAGCGTATTTTCTTGAAAGCACCTTCTGGCTTTTCTTTCCTTGTTTTTAAAAACATGCACAATATTGTTGTTTCGTGGTTTGCAAAGGAATCGTGCTAATTACGTTAGTATGCTTCACGCAATTGTTCGATGAAATGATACATTTCTAACCGGTCATTTTCAAAACACCTAACTCGACGTTTGACAATTTCAAGAGCACTAGCATTCGAACTTTCTTAGTTTATACAAACTTTAGCCTAGTTTTCTTCGGAAAGGAAATGTTTGAATAATGATATTGGAAGGAAATATAAGATGCAACATTTCCAAATGAAGAATGGGCCTTATGACTACATATAGATTAATCCGGTTTGTCAGACCTTAAAGAAGCTCTTCGTTTACGATTCGAAAATAAAGCTATGGAATCATTCCAACGTGAATTTCCGGGCTTCAATAACTTGAAACAACTGCAAATTTACAACAGCAAACTTACTACAGCGTTGGCCGAAGGAAGTTTTCCAGGCTTCAACAAGTTCACTCATCTTCTTATTTTCTTGGTTGAATTCTTGGAAGAAGGAACGCTCGACTCAATCGGCAACACAATTAAAGCACTTAATTTAGTTAAAAAGCATTTTACCACTGTAGAGTTATACCGCAATTAAGAAAACAAGTTTTCGGTGTTTGTAGCTGAGCTCATAAACCCAGTCAGGTGCCCCATAATGCTTCGCTATTGCTCAGTCTGGTTTGCACGAATTTGCATAACACAGTTTAGAAATGTGGAAATGCATTCCATGCATTCTTTGCATGGTGGCATTTGGCATCTGGTCCATTACAGTGAATTATCAGGGTCACACATTTCTTAATTCCAGTATTGACAATAATCATATTTGTAAACTAGACAAAACTTAAATTTGAAAAAATTCCAGTTAAAATTTGGATTTATGTACTTTATTCCTAAATTTAAACCCTACTTCGAAACGTCCGATTGTATTTATACATATCTTTCAATATAAATTCGAATATCGTTTGTTGGATTGCAATAACTAAAACTCTAACTTGCTATTTCTTCGGTAGACAATCCATTTCATAGCAATTGTTCACCTTTTAGAAATTTTGCTCCGTTTTTGCTGGGTTTTTTTTCCGGTATTTACCACTCTGCTTTTGAATGCATACTCTTAAAAGCATGCTTTAATGTTTCATGTACTACTGTGTTTTCAGTCTTTTGCCCGGTTCTTTCGTTGGTGTGAGCCTGGCTTTACAAATAAAAAATGAACTGGCAATTTGGTTTACACAATACACTCATCTCATCTCGTCACAGGAGTAAGGTTGTTGGATACTACGTGTGGGTGGACTGCAGGAGTTACAGGTTTGGAAAATGTCCGATAATTTGCATTCTCATGCTGCACGTGCTGGAAGCAATTAAGTGCAAATTAACGGACATTTTCAAACTTATTTATTAATTTTAAAAAAATCTACCAATTCATAGTGAAAAACAACAATATGATGTACTCGCTGATCCAACAAGCAATATTAAACAATTTTTATTTTTATTTAATCTGTTTTTGTTTGACTAGTGAGTGTTGTTGCAAATTTACCCATTGAAAGGGGTAGGAATTGTAATCCTCCTTAAGTTTGTTGCCATTGGCAAAATGTGTGTGGAATAAACTGTCAATTACAATAATTGTTGGTTTGTTTCAACCTACAATGCGATGAAATATTGAATATTGCAACTTATAGTATCGTTATATTCAAAAAGATGCTATCAGTTTTAAAGCCAATTCAAATTTCCCGCTATGATTCCCAATATGGCAGCTATGCCAGGAACATCAATTCTGCACTGTGGTCAAGAATTGGACATTTCACGAAGCTCTCTACAGCATATTCTCGCGAAAGATTTGCATCTTCATTCTTACAAAGTTGCTACTCTACAGCTACTCTCAGCAACACTCTCACAAACATTGACCAACTGCTTCGATGTTTTAGCATGTTTTGTGTTGAAGCTAGGAAGGCCAGATCGAGTATCTAAGATCATCAATTGATCCAGTAGTCTTCCTGAATTTTTTAATTAATCTCTTCTCAGTTGATGAATTTAAATCACTATTCCGGCCATTCGAAAATTGCGAACTGTAGCTGCCATACCTTCAATATTTTTAAAATATTGCTCAACAATAAGTAGTTCTTTGTTCTTTGTTCTCGTAGTTGGTCTTTGGGGCCATGCATAAATGATGTCACGCAAAAACAGAGCTTTTTAGACCCCCCCTCCTGTCATGGACCGTCACAATTTTACAAACCCTCCTATTTAATTATGTCACAAATTCTTCCCGTTCCCCCCTCGCAGGCAAAAAAACCCAACATTTAATAATTTTTAAAATTATAAATGAATCTCACAAGGTTATTAAATCATGAATTTTTTATAATAACTTCTATTTCAATTCGCATAAAATTAAAATTATACATTCATGCATCTCAAAATAACCAATTGCTATGTAACCCTAATGGTCACAGACACAAAGGACCTTAAATTAAAGGGTTACCACTTGGCCACCACCAAACTTTTCTGAATTATGATATTTGCTTTCAAAGATTCGCCAAAGATAACGCCATGGCTGACTCCCCCCTCCTGTCACAATCTGACACAAAAAGCTGGACCCCCTCCCCCCACAAGCGTGACATCATTTATGCATGGCCCCTTTCGTGTAGCTCTCCCTACAAGCTGTCACGCTGTCTTTTTTTTTTTAACGTTGGATGCACTTTACCGCACAAATGATGAAATTCAAATATTGCGTGAACTTTGGGACACCCTATATAAATATTAGGACACACGAAACAGAAACATGGTTTCATAATTATATATGTTGGCTCATTAGTTTTCTGCGAGCAAGTTTCAGGACATTGTATTTTGAAAAAATTGCTTCCATGAAACCCACGTACCTGGAAATACGAATCAGTATTTTTGGATCGATTTGTTAGTTTAAAATATATAGATAGGAGGAGAGGAAAGGAGCACGGATAATTGCGATTTTTAGAGGAAATATCAGGGAATTGATCAAAGAAAACATGTTTGCTGGTCAAGTTGCTCCTACCGAGGACTGTATAGAGCAGCTAGATGATAGTTTTTGGACATTTCCTCCCCCAAGTAGCAAAGTTCGTCATTTAGACGTCATTTTTAATGGTCCAAAAGACGTCATTTTTTTGGTCCAAAAGACGTCATTTTTTAATCCCAAAAAAAAAAAAAAAAAAAAAAAAACCACGCTTAGCAGGGATTGAACCTACATTCCTTAATTTCCCAGACCAACTGCTTAACCACATATACCTACCGATGATTTCTTACAGAAATTGCATTGAAAACTGTATAGATTCGAGTTTGTATGCAACTCGATGTAAATTAGAAAAATTCTCTAAGTTATTGCATTTTCGAAAGCTACAGGGCCCTAAATAAGTTAGCTTATTTAGGCTTAATTAAGCTTAAATAGCAATAATTCAAGATAGCACCCCTTTTTGGCCGGCCCTAGGCATTTTCGAAAGCTATAGGGCCCTGATCATTCCCTTCACCATAAGGGGCGCTAGCTCGTCATTTTTCGAGTTTGTCGTTTTTTGGTCAGTAAAATGACCAAAAAATGACGTCTTTTTCGACGTGAGACGTGTTTTTGGACTCTATACTTGGATATGCTGTGAATATTAACCAGCAGTTACGACCAAACAACATATGTGTAGGTTAGGATTCACCTTGGTCAAGGTTTTACAATCCTTTTTTGCCAACCAAAAATAAAAAACAGTTTTGAAGAATGGTATTTGTGTCCATTGAAAATGAGTATTTAAGGAGTGGATACGATTTATATGCCAGTCGCTTAAGAAAAATCCAAGGGCGAGACCTTGTTTTTGATCATGTGACGTGCGAGTGTTACTTTACATCTAATAATAATCACAATTTGCTTTAAAATGCATAAGAATATTCTCCAAACAGGCATCATTTAATCTGCACACAAAAAAAACACGAATTATAGTTCCAATGTTTATAAAGGTCAGCGTACAATAAATGTCGAGATCGTCATACTGCTCGCTCTCACATTTCATTTGAAAGTGTCATTCAAAATGGCTCTTATAACTTGGTTGCTCGGGATTATAATTTTGGTTTTATCATATAAAATTTTCATAAAATTGATACAATTGCGAACATATTATGTCAAAATCAAGAAGCTGCCAGGACCAACATCCAGAGAGGTTATTCAATTCATGTGGACAATAATCTGGACTCCGTACGAAGGTACTTGTAACAATTTGATAAATTTTCAATTTTTAATATATTATTTGGATAAAAATTGCTTTAAAATATATATTTCATCGGAAACAAAAATTCAATTACTATTAAATTACCATCAAAAACTAATTTTTTAAAATTACTTCTCAAAAAATGCCATTCTGAGTGCCGCTAGTTTAAAAATAATTTAAAAAAGCTCTTATTGTAATGAACAATTTCTCTAACATTATATTATTGTGATCTCCCTTATGTGTGAATAAAATTGCTTTTTAAGTCCTAAATAGGTGTACATCTACAGTTTACCATACATAATTCAGCCTCAATACAATGCAAAGCTGTATATTTTATGATATATAATATATTTTGTGGTCAGGGGGAGAAAGGGAATAATTTCCAAAATTTTGGGGTGGACTATTTTGGCCATAAATTTAAGATCGCCAGTATTATGGCCCAGGTGAAATATAGAAATTGCATTTTCGCCTACAAAAATCGCACTTGTAACGCAAAAGTACAATTCCTTTTTTATGTTTTGTCGATTAGTGTGAGACCAGGGATGCAGTGGAAGTCTTTGTATAAGTTTAAGCTGAGTTGAAAACGCGATCACCAAAACCTATGG
>JAQGBW010005924.1:0-11286 GCA_034698625.1 Julus scanicus
CTATACTATGGGGTGTCGTGAGGGGGTGACACCATGAGTTACCGCACCGGGTGACATAAACCCTAGTGCCGCCACTGGTTCAACCATATCCAATATCGTTTCTTTGTAGGATTTGTTTTTACCACTTTGTGAGATTAATCCAGCCCGCAAGATGGCCTCCTTCTTAGTGCAAACATGCTCGTTTTTCTTCCAACGCAAACAACCTTTTGCATGTTTGCGCTAAGCCCTCCCTTTAAGTCCTTATTATTAGCGATGGCAAATGGATCATCCATTGAAAACATTGTTGGATGCATTTCTAATGTCAAGGTATTAAATCGTGATTAGAAACACATCAGTTTTCAATCATTTTACCTTCAACTTCGTTGTTAATCCTCGTGACTACTTACGAGTTAATCATTCTTGAGTAGTTTACGGTGCAACATGCGTGCACTCTAATCGAAATGATATCATATTCAATGTTTCTTGCTTACCCTTGCTAAAAAACAAGGTATATCACCTACTTTGGGTTTCTTATATATTTGATGTAGATTCCTGGTATTGTTTCATCACATTAGTTTAGATGTAATTATGTCTCAACTAAGTTTGTTGTGTTTATTGAAGGATCATTTGCATATCATTAGTAGTCTATGTTTTTGTGTAATTTAAGAAGTATCCTAAAGTATATTTGGAATTTTATTATACTTTCTTAAGAGGGATTGAAACCCTATCCTTTTCAATGGGTAAATTTGCAACGACACTCACAGACAAACAAAAAGAGATTAAATAAAAATAAAAATTGGTTAAAATAGCTTGATAAATCAGCAAGGTCATTCGCTTGTCGTTTTTCACTTTAAAATAGTAGATTTTTTAAAAATTAATAAACAAGTTTGAAAAATGTCCATTGTTTTGCACACGCTGCCAGCAGATGGCAGCATGAGATAGGCAAGTTGTGAGTGCAAAAATTCAAATACTAATTTAAAATTAAAAAATCTACTTTATTAAAGTAAAAAACGATAAGCGAATGACCTTGATGATTTATCAAGCTATTTTAAATAATTTTTATTTTTAGTTAATCTCTTTTTGTTTGGCTGTGGGTGTCGTTGCATATTTACCCATTAAAAAGGATAGGGTTTCAATCCCCTTAAGGTGCGTATCCACTAAAAGAAACTTTAAGACACATGACACATACACAAAAAGCATACACATGCTACCTTGATGTGTCCAGAAGTGTTTGTGAAACAATGTGTCGAAAAACGGCCATTTTCTGACACATTTCGTGTCCTGGTGATCGCTCAAGAGGCGGTCTAGATCAAAGGAAATTTGCGATACATGTTTCGAAAAACATGCTGAAAACTTTGTTTCAGTGTTTCATGCGCATGTTTTATATGTATGTGTATGTTTCATTTGGTGGAGGCCGACCTTTAGAACACTATCACTTAAAACATCTTTAGAACATTAAGGTCGGTATGCACAAGACGAAACATGCACAAACACATAAAACATATATTAGAAACACTGAAACAAAGTTTCCATCATGTTTTTCGAAAAATGTGCCGAATATTTCCTTAGATCCAGACCGCCTCTTGAGCGATCGCCAGGACACACGAAATGTGTCAGAAAATAACCGTTTTTCGACACATGTTTCACAAACACTTCTGGACACACCAAGGTAGTATGTGTATGTTTCATATATGTCTTAATGTTTCTTTTGGTGCATTCGCACCTTTAGAATAAGTCATTATTTTCTTTACAAATGTGTAAATGTCTACTTAAGTTATACGATGTATTTACCTTAACACTTGACATATATAAAAGAAATTCTAAATTTTAGTGACAGTAATTGAAAATTCCAAAATATTGTTTGCAAAACTTGTGTAATTTGTTAAAAATAATTATGTTTAAAACTAAGGTTATTTCGTCATTCTATCTGATGTGCTTTATGAAATATTTCGTTGGTTAATATGAACCTGGATTTGATACAACCGAACGTTAATCAGCAATTTTCGATCCCTTTTTTAATTAGAATTCCATATATGTAATCCCTTTCTTCGGAGATGTAATTCCGATACAACGAGATTAATTCCTCAGACTCCGTAGAATGAATTTAGCTATCCGATTTTAATTATTAGAAAGAAATGAAGTCTTTGCTTTATGGATTAATGAATTAGTAATGAGTAATTAATTAATAATACGTTTAATGCTTGCAAGCCTTGCAACTGGCGACCTGTTGTGACTTACAGCAGATCGTCATCACGTGACTTTTCCCTTACCCACAACAGCAGTAATGGCGTCATTCGTAATGAAATGCAATACGCAAAATATTTCCATCAATACAAAATGCAATACAATAGAATTTTTAACAAGTCTCACATGAGTTAAAACCGATCGCAAAACTTAAATAAATAATATCAATTAAGAAAATAATGCGCAAATTCAAACAAAAATTAAATTGGTACCAACATTTCAATGTTTATTATATTGTTATCATTAGTTTGATGAATAAAATAAAATTATTCAAAGGATTTTTATTGCAAAAACTCTACTAACTATTAACAATGCTTTAACTACAAATAGCTTTAAACTTCCAGAACTCAGTTAAGTCAAATAAATATAAACGACGATCAGGATCAAAATTATCATAAATGACGATGTTATTTTATGACCTACGATTTAACTAACCTTTACTTTTAACAAACTGAAAATGATGCAAAGTGCAATTAAATCTCACAAATAAAACCTAAAATATGAACTTACTCGAATTTTCGATGAGCTGCATTTGTGAGTTTTTTCCTGTAATCCATCTCCGATGCTTGTGCAACAGGTGTTAACCAGCGAACTTATTTTCACGTTATCAGTCCACTTTAATCGATGATTTAATCGGCGTTTATGGCTGGCAAATACGTTTAATTTGCTGCTATCCATTGAAACGTGAATCCAGTCATACCATTGTTTGTTTTTATTTATCTTTCTCAAGAATTTGTTCCTAGTCTACTTTTATCCTGTTGGGTAGAACAGATGACTGAGTTCTGTCTGGAGGCGTGTTCCTATAATATATTATTTTTGCTGATCGATGTAATCGTGTTATCGATATTTTTTGCGAAACTATATATCTTTCCATCGCCATGCGATCATGGAAAGAGGGTTTCTCATAATATGTTTACTTTCACCCATCCTTGATTTCGTTCAATTTGTAAATTTTACATCGCTGGCAACTGTTGTATTTAATTGTTAGTCAAATTTGCAGTTTATAAGCATAAACTAACCTATCTAATAGTCGGAGGAATATTGTTTCGAAACAATAGAAATCTGACGATTGCATGTACATTTGCAATGCAATCACTTATTTCAGAACCCCATGATTATCCATGTATTTAAATGTAAATGCAAAACTTTTCAAAATGTTAAGGATATGCTTAAAATCTACGTTTACAGAGTTTACTGTCCTAACGCACATCAAAATTATACATTGGCAAGTCAAATAAAAGTGAGCCACCCACAGTAATGAAAAATTCCATGAAAATAACCATCTTAAGGGAAGGCATTTTACCCTCTGATTTTGCCTTCGTTTAGAAAATGCCATTTTTGGTATGTTTTGCAATTGTCAACTACTTAATCGACTGTTTAATTTTCATTCGATTCTATATAATCACCTTTTAAAAAAAGAACCTTGTTGAATGAAGTTTAAACATACTTCTTGGCGGGTAAAAGATAATCATGAGAAAACGGAAATTTCTTGTTAGGGATGATCCATAAATTATGTCACACTTTTTTGCCTCTTTTTAAACACCCCCCACCCCTTAGTCACAATTCCCCTATCCCTTAAACACAATTGTCGCAAAAAACAAACAATAGGTGTGACATAATTTTTGAATGGCCCCTTATGGTAATTTGTACAACTATTTATGCTCAATAGGTGAGTTGTATCGTGCTTTATATATTTGCTGTTTAAGGAAATGGTTGGCTACCAATTATGCTTAGAAGCTATGCCTGTTTGCCGAACCTCAAAATCTCAAGAAGCGCCTCCAAGTGTGCTAATCTCCGTAGCACATATGTTTATTTATTTCAATTTCAGACTATTGTCAATTTTAATTATCCAATTTTTTTGGGAAATTTCACGTTTGAGATTCACTTCCAAGCTATTGAGACATGCAAATTTCCAATTTTTGTTCCATCGACTTCGATTGTTAACATGAATTTCGTTTGATATTTTATTAAATTTCATGAATTTTCGATACTTATGCCACATCACTAAATTTCATAAAACCACGATATTTTCCAAATTAATAATATCACTGAAATTAGACGTGTTAATGCTGACAATTTGACCCATTGACTGCTATTTATCGAAACAATGCAACTTTTTACTGGAATTTCGATCATGGTTTTACAAAATTCTGATATACTACATAACGAGATTTTATAAAACAAAGAAGGTAACCATTTTGTTTGCGTAATGATACAAGCAAGACATCACGTGACGATCCGCACGTGACGATATTCTGAAAATAGACTTGTTGTTCTTTTTTATTTGTACGAAATTTCCAAAATTTTCCGTGAAACGTTTACCAATATCTTGTCGTTTTTAATTTGTTGTGGTTACGATGTCTGTATCTCCTCCACCAGCGAGTATCCTCGCGTCCTCGGTTAATACTATTCCCGCTAAAGCACCGGGAGATTTAGGGACCAACATCTCCCAGAACGTGTGGCAACAAATCGTTAATGAAATTGACATCGCTGGTCCAGCCCTAACTCCAGTTCCATACATCGACAAAGCGCACTTTTTTGACCTGCTCAACGTCTTTGCTGAAGTGAATGAGGTAACAACAAAAATACCTCAATTGGTGTACTTGCATATATTTGGAGAAGAAAATATCTTGAAAACATGTTTTATTTATGCTTTGTTTAGGTGAGATGAGTTATGCCAATGGGTGGGGCTCTGGGAAGGCCTACCCCATTTATGATAAGAATTAGGTCACAATTTATTTTTCATGCTATCCCTACGATTACACCTGACCCCTCACCCTTTCATCAAAGCTATTGAAATCGTATTCCTTGGACCATGGAATTTCGACCTGAATTTAAATTCTATTGTAATGTATTCTTTAATGGAATTTGATTTTAAAATTTACGCTGTATTATTAACAAATTATTGAGAGTACAATCTGCGATGTGTTTTTTTTTTTTTTTTTTTTTTTTTTTTTTTTTTGTACTGTTCCAAAGCAATTATATATAAATTGTAGGCCTTTGACGGGTTTTGGGTTCTTTGAGAATCACTTTAAGATGACTCTCAGCTCTCGGCTCTCAGCTACATCTTCTCAGCCAACAAGCCTATTCCAACTAGCAGACTTTTAGGAATTTTGTCATGATTTTATTTACTAGAAATGATTAGGTCTTCTCCGGATTTAGAACTATGACGATCACTTTAAGATAACCCTCGACTCTTTACTCTCAGCTCTCCGCTCTCAGCTACATATACTCAGCCAACAAGCCTGTTCCAACTAGCAGACTTTTAGGAATTTTGTCATATTTTTATTTACTAGAAATAACTAGGTCTTCTCCATGTTTAGAACTATTACGATCACTTTAAGATCACCATCGACTCTCTAGTACTCTCAGCTCTCAGCTACATATGCTCAGCCAACAAGCCTGTTCCAACTAGCAGACCTTTAGTAATTTTGTCATATTTTTATTTACTAGAAATAACTTGGTATTCTCCATGTTTAGAACTATTTCGATCACTTTAGTTTAAGATCACCATCGACTCTCTACTCTCAGCTCTATCTGCTCAGCCAACAAGCCTATTCCAACTAGCGGACTTTTAGGAATTTTGTCATATTTTATTTGCTATAGAAATAACTCGCTGTGGGCAAAGTTTTTAGAAAAACAACGACTTTCATTATGGAACTTCTCATTTAGAAATTGTGCATTTATACCGTTTCTGTTCTTTGCTCTTTTCAGCCCATGTTGGACAAGGTGAAGAGCACCATTACCAAAAGTAAAAGGTACAAATACGTAGGAAGATTAAAGTCCCTCGTTAAGTTCATGACAGATAATAACGAAAAAATCAGCGACATTGTGCAACTCAGGGACCAGACCCCTGTTACGGTGAGTACATTACAGAGTAAGGATGCCATCCATCAGTGCCCTAACATGGATTTTTTACGTTTATGAATGTATCGTTGTCAGTCACTTGATCATATAGAACACATCCTGAAAGGAGTACAAGACAACGTCGAGTGTGATTACAAGTTGCATATTGAAAACCCTCGTGTGCACGCCTTTCACTTCAAGATGGATCCCAAAATCGCCGTTGGGATAGACAGGGCGCTTCCTGGTCAGTATAAACTCCAGGGCCCTATTCCACAAAAGTATGGTCTTGTACTTGTAGGGGTATGGAGTGATACTTGTACAAAAAGTACAAGTTGTTGTGTTCCACAGATAATATTTGTACAATTGTAATTTGTTAGACCATACCTTACAAGTTACAGTGACAGTGAAGATCACTTTATCTGTTTTTGACAAATTTCTGCTAAATTTAACGAACATTTTGCCCTTTTCAGCTTCAATAGCACAGAGAAGTAGCATTTTATTTTCTCGAGACGCCATTTTCTTTTCACCATTGACTTGTATTTTTGTGACATCACGTGTACACATTTACTAATAATGTACAAGTTGCTGAGATTATTGGTGGAATGCCATGCTACAAATCCATAATTTACAACTCCATATACTTGTAACTTGTACATTTTTGTGGAATAGGGCCCAGATGACCATAATGAATAAATAGTCTATAGCAGTTAAGTTCACAATAGGTTCCATGCCCCACCTCCCGAGTATGCTTGTTTCTAGGTCTTAACGAAACTTGAACCTCACATTATATTAAAAACTGTGCTTGACAATTCAGAATGGAAGTATGGTGTAGGACCATTCAAAAAGGACGTCCTCGAGAGGGGGTGGGGGTCTGCTGTCATGTGGACAGGGGGTGGGAGGGGGAAAGTCATTGGGGACGTCCACTAATGATGGTATTTTTCAATTTTTGGATTTTCTGTTTAATTTAGTTATAAAGGTAATTGAAAAGGGACATGGATATACCAGAATAAATGTGTCCCCAGTCCCAAATGTACTTCAATTTTTAAAACCTCGGGAAAGTCGTAAATTATGCCTAACTTTGAGTTGAACGCCAATTTTATGCTGGAATTTCCATTCGATGTCAGGAAATTTCCGTTAATCATACAAATCTGGAGCGATCTGGTAGCGAGACGAGTGCTTGGAAATTTATAGGATGGACCTTTGCATGTTCCAAAAATTTTCTGAGCCCCACTTTTCAAAAAAAAAATAAGGACGTCTATGAGGGGGGTAAAATGGTAAAATGGACACCATGAATATATATGGAAAGGGCAATTTTTGAAGGAATTTCGGAGACCAGTGAGATAATGGGATACAATAGTTTATCTTTCAAATTTATGTCAAATGAGTCGTTCTTGAATCTTAAAATGCATGAGAATCTATGTTGTAGGAATGGATTCGCCAACCGCATTATTGATCATCTCGGAAGTTTTCAGTGGGTCAAGGGTTTCTGTCATATCGCAAGGCTCGAAACAAAAGGCGATTCAGTACATACCTCCGAACGACCCAATACCATTGGCCTTTGCCGCCCTCAGGGTCGAGGTGAATAACAACGGAGTTTTCAAATCACCCCCGG
Source organism: Julus scanicus (assembly GCA_034698625.1). Taxonomy (NCBI): domain Eukaryota; kingdom Metazoa; phylum Arthropoda; class Diplopoda; order Julida; family Julidae; genus Julus; species Julus scanicus. The sequence goes on from JAQGBW010005924.1 coordinate 7,682, forward strand.
TAAGAAACAATTCACCCTGAATATGACTCAGGTGAAAAAATCTGTATTATTCTGTAATAGTTTTTCAGATTTGCATATGTGTGGAACTACAAATCGACATAAGATTAATAACTCTAAAGAAGCCGTCCCTGGTATTGGCAGATATAAGTCAAAAGGCGCAGAGGGACAGAAGGCTGGGTAGAAATGATATGAGACCCAGGGCAAATAGGAAAAGTATATCCTATACCCACTTTTTATGGGGTTAAATAAAATGCATAACTACAGAATATTTTAAAAAGTTTGATATGACAATTATACTTTAGCTGCATAAAAACTGCAGAAAATATGCAGGTTTGCAGATGATAAATTGTATTTTTGAACCATACAAACAGCACTCTTAGTGCAGAACGTTGGTGCTATCGTTGTGGAAAAATTGCACGATTTCTGCAGAAAAATTGCGTTTTTATCACAGAGATATCGAATTTGATCTGCAGAAAATCACTTTTACTGTATAAAACAAGGCCCTACTTGTAGTAATTTGTATTACAAAATAATTTGTCATAATGTTTTCCAAGTGCCAAATCTGTTTCACAAAAACTACAAATTTAACCTAAAATTTGTCGATAATATGGACTGTAAAATAAATGTGACTAGAAATTACAATTAAATTCTTCATTTAGTTGTAGAATTTCAAAAATAGTTGTTTGGCAAACATTGAACCAGAATACACGAATCTTACCTGAAATAAACTACAAAAACTCTGGATACTTATCATTTTGTCTCAAGCAAAGATTATATTGCAATTAACCGTAATATTTTTTTCATTGTTATATCATATTGCAGCACGTGATGCCACAAAGCAATTTGGTCGGGCTTAAACACTGGATTTTCATCGATGGAAAATCTCCCGCACAATCACCATGTATCAAGACACTTACCAAAGGTAAGTAACAAGGTCCTCCATTTACAGTCTTATCCAAATAAATGCACACAAAATAACGAAATACGGACAAATTGTACTACGGGGCCATTCAAAAAAGGACGTCCTGAAGAGGAGGGTTCGGTTTCTGCTGGCATGTGAACACCATACTTGCATTTTTAAAACCTCGGGAAAGTCGGGAATTATGCCTAACTTTGTGTTAAACACCAATTTTATGCTGGAATTTCCCTTCGAGGTCAGGAAATTTCAGTTAATCAAAAAAATCTTGAAAAATGTCGTGGAATTGGCAGTGAGGCGGGTGCTAGTAAATTTATAGAATGCGCCTTTGTAAGTTCCAACATATTTTCTGGACACCCTTATATTTGAAAGAATTTTGGGGACGTCCTTTTTGAACTGCCCTTCTTTAATTTTTTTACATTTTCTTTATGATGATCAGGGCTATTTCAGAACAATTTAAACATTATCGGTACACTGGAACGTCCCTGACCACGACACGGGAAAGTTGAAATCGTGATTTTTTCTGATTTCAGGACTGATCTACAACATGGATAAGAACTCAGCCAATTCGCAAGTCCCTGCCAAGGACCATAAAATGCCAAAAATCCATGGAAGCGGTTAAACATTTATTTTAGGGGCACCTGCCTATCTTATTCCCATATTTAAAAACAATATTTCCAAAATTCCATCTCTGGTATTTGGTTATTCAAAGTTTTCTAATAAGAACCACCATAATATGGCGATTTTTCAGAACTTGGTTGCCACCCCTGGCCCTAAAGATTATTTAAAACTAACTTAATTTTGCAAAAAATTTTTTTTTAACACAGCCTACATAGAAATAGTAGTTACAGTCGTCGTAATTTTTCGCAGTGTCTAAAATATTATTATTGTAGTAGTTTTTATGCACTGAATTTTAGTAAATTCTTAGTGAAGTTCTATCCAACATTCTGCGACGTTTTAGTCTAACTTTCTTTCCTACTGAATGAAAAATTTCAAATAAAATTAAGCTTAGGTCTTCACATTAATACAAATACATTACGTGGAATTTTGAGTATTTAATGTAAAATACACAGAGAAAAATGGTACCAATATGATGTCTTGTCCTACAATGTGATGCCCTGACACATGATTCGATCAAGAACAGTAAACATAGGTACTGATTGGCTGGAAAAAAAACATGGTTATCACATATGATATAATACTTATTTAATATTCTATATAGTAATTCAACGATAGGATAGTTTATGCCATTTATTATACTAAACTCTATAAAATTACCAATGATGCTCGGAAGCTATGCCTGTTTGCCGAAGTTTGAAATCTCAAGGGACACCTCGAGTATGTTTTGTGCGAATTTTGGAACACATGTCAATCATCGTCGCATATTTTTTTGTAACATGTTATGGATTATTTAACTTATCTAAGCATTTATTTCAATTTCATCCCATGGTATATTTGACTAGGTCTACTCCAAATGCAACTGTTCTTAACAGGAATATCTTTCTGATAAAATTCTCTCAAAATTTCATACAATTCTGATATGCATCACGAGATGTTATAAATCCCTGAAGTTTTCATCTTCAAACAGATGCTATCATTGTTAACAAAAATTTAACTAAATATTTCACTACTCATATACATTGGAATACTTTAGAATGAGGTATTGTTATGCCATCATTTTAATCCGCTTAATATACTCTCTGTTGGCGAATGGGCCTTTAAAACATGCTTTTTGTTGCAAAATGTCCTCATAAAGTGAAAGTTTTATTTGCGTAATGCTAAAAGCAAGGCATATCGTGACGATTTGCACACGTGACAATGTTCGTTTTTTAATGGAACGACGACAAATGCTTATGTTCTCGAATTGAGCAAATTCGTTTCGGTTTTTAAATTGATTTTGTAAATTATCCGTGAAAAGTTTCAGGAATCTTATCGTATTTAATTTGATTTAATTGCATATTGTTTACGATGGCTATATCACCTCCTCCGGCGCTCATCATGTCGTCTGCAGAAATTAGCATTACTGATGAAGCACCGAGAAATTTTGGTAGCAAGGTCCACCAGTATGCATGGCGTCAAATTACCAACAAACTTGAAATCGGAGGTCCAGCTCTCACTCCTATTCCATTCATCGAAAAAACACACTATTTCGACCTGCTCAGCGTTTTTGCTGAACAGAGAGAGGTAACAATGTCTTACGATATCTGAAAATTGTGTCAAACATCATGAAAACATGTTTAATTTAGGCTTATATAATTGAGATGGTTTAGGTCATTGTGTAGGGCTCTTTGGGATTTCGACTTTGATTAAAACTTACAACTTAAGGACTTCTGAGTTTTTTAAGTCATGTTTTTATTCTAGAAACAACTCGCTGTGAACAAAGTTTTTAAAACATTTTTGGGCGTTTATGTATTGATAGGGTCATTGTGATAGAATAAATTATGTGGCTTCCAATTTTACTGCTATCTTTTTGGTATTACAGTGGAACCCCGATTTTACGTTGTCCGTTTCGTACGTTATCCTGCTTCCTACGTCATTTATGCTGGTCCGTGGAAATTTCCTATACCGATTTTGTAAAAATATCCCGGATTTTACGTTACCCTATCCCGCTTAATGCGTTTTTTTTGTTTCTGGCCATTTTTCGTTGCCATTTTCCTCATTGTTGAATAACTGAAGTTCTAATCCTGCG
>JAQGBW010005925.1:0-11282 GCA_034698625.1 Julus scanicus
AAGCGGGAATTATAGTAAATTGTTTATTGAATTAATTAGTGATTAAACTATTCTAGAAAGTATGACTGGCTCTATCTTTTTGGGACAGACCTTATATTTGAAAGAAATGTATATTTCCAGCTTGATGAAACACTAAGGTTAAAGGACAACTCGAGGCGGGCCTGACCGGCATGTTGGTATGCGGGCGGGTATGCGCTCGGTTTATGGAATGTGGTATGAGCGCTCTCTATGTTGCCCCCGGCTCGCCGGCAAGGCTGATAGCAAGGTCAGCTGGTGAGCTTGGGCCAGCAGAGAGGGCAGTCGGGGTTTTGGGGTGAACGAGTTCGGTCACCTTTTTTCTTGAGCATTGCGCGAGCTCGGGCATGATGTTTTAGTTTTGTTTAAGAAGTCCTATGAGTTGATAGGCAATGTGTACCGGCTTTTATTTTAGTAATGATTCTTTTATATAAAATAAGTTTGTAAAATATTCCGCGTGCCCGGCTATTTTCGTGTGCTTTGACAGCGATTGCCCCCAGGGACATAACACAGCTATATTTTTTGCATATGGGATATATTTTTCTGACATAAACAAGAAATTTGTGATCAAAGTACCTTTAAAGAATATTTATTATTTTAATTCAAAATTTTTAATACTTATAAACGTTTCCGCCATAACTACATATCTGAAACCTAAAAGAAACCTTGAAATGTTTCATTGCTAAGGTTTCAAACTTTTATACCTCAAAGAAACCTAAACAATACCTTGATACCTACTGGATACTATAATTTAGCTAAGTTGATACCTTACATTTTTGTAAGGGTAGGCAGTATAGCGAAAAGCCGTATAACGAATCCATATTTACCATAGGAAGCCGTGCAATTCAATTAGATCTGTTCCAATTTTGAGCAAAATTATATTTTTTTTTGTTCATTATGATTAAGCATTTTATTAATTCTTTATTTTCTATGAGAGTGATTTACATGAAAATAAAAGTACAAAACAATGTACTAATAATAAACATTAATTTATAAATAAATCATATGCACATATGTATGTATACATCCAGTGGCGGCTCGTGCATATTTGTGGAACTGCAGCACCCACAATCACTGGATATCACCGATAACATTTAATATAATGAGTTTTTTTTTTTTTATTATTTCTAATTTAATTTATTCTTAATCTATTGTTTAATGTATTTAATTAACTCTTTAGTCATCCCCCAGTTAATGAAAAAAGATTTAAAAAAATTTGTATGGAACAGTGCGTTTCACAGTTCCAGCGGCCAGGTGTTTGCTGTGGTGTGCATGCGCACATAGGGAGCTGCACGCATAACGGCCGTATAACGAAACATTTTGGGCCGTATATCAAAAACGTGCCATAATTAAAAAAGTCCGTTATAGCGAAAGGGCGTATAAAGAGCGGCCGTATATCGAGGTATGGGTGTAGTGTATTTTTTGTTGTAGTTTTCTAATTGTGTGGGAAGTAATTGTACGGATCCTCGCCTCACTCCAGTGCGCCTAGAAAACATAAGTAAAATAATGCCCAAATCAAATAGAATAAAGGTGTTCTCCAAAGAGTAAGCTCAATCTTTACTAAAGCCCTTTTATACGAGAAAGACCACTTTTACTACAGTATGATATAAACACCTGTTTATCAACATAAAATATAACTTTATTATTTTACTCTACTCATTTTTCGGCCATTTGTGTTTTCGATCGCTAGACGGCGCTGCTAGTGCGGCCAGTACTAGCCAATCAGAGAAGAGGTCTAACGTTACACGGACTTTACAATGTGTAGAGTGTTGGCGTAACTTAAGCGTAGCGAAAACGTGTCAGTGTGAAGGGGCCTTTATGGTTAACTTTTGTTGTAAAAGTGCTGCAGAATATGGTGGAATCAATGCCACGACCAATGAATGCAGTTTTGGAGGCAAAAGTAGGCCCAACCCGATACTAAGATGCAGGGCTCAGGAATTATGGCCAGGCAGTGCATATTTTTTTTAAAAAGGGAATTAAGCAAACCTGGGAACTTGCAAATACTAGCCTAACATTTTAATCCTCTTGGCCACAAATACTATACTTGGAAGTGAAGCATTAGAATAGGGAGTAATAGTTAACTAATACTGGGACTTCATTACCATTAAGCTTAAGCTAAGTATCCACCAAAAGAAACATAAACATAAACATCAAACATACACAAAAAACACTAAAACAATGTTTTAAGCATGTTTTTCCAAACATCTGTTGAAATTTTGTTAAAAAAGACAAAAAAACACGAGTGTATGCACCTATGACACATTTCGAGAAGCAAGGCGGAGCTTGGCATGTTTAAAAATGAAAACCACATGGTTCAATGCTCTACGTCATCAAAAACAGTCGTTGGTAAAAGAACCTTAACACGAAATTGAGAAACGGAGGTTTTCAATACATGTTCGCAAACACTTCTGGACACATCAATGTTTGTATGTATATATGTTTGTTGTGTGTGTTTTGTTTCTCTAATCAGTAATGTTTCTTTTGGTAGATACATACGCACCTTAATAAATGCTCATATTTATTAAATATCATGTATATGAATGTTTTGTGTGTTGTTGTGTGAATGTGGATGGGCCGATCGTGCATAAATGGCAATAACAACGAACGACGAACAATCAAGACAAATGATTATTCACAACAACAACACTCATCAAATTAGTTTTGTAACTTCTGTCACGAACATCGATCCGAGTGGTATTTAATAAAAACAGTTAAGAAACATTTTTCACAGGAAATTTCATTTATAGGCTACTGAGAGTTAAGCCCTTAAAAAGCGGGCTCAGTTCGAACTCTTGAGACAACCCATGAGAAATAAATCGAATTGAGATTAGCACACTTTATAGGAGATATACTTACATTCGTGAAGAAAACAAACCCTCTTGATGAATGGTATAAAAGCTATGATATCAAAGTATCTTTGAAGTATTTTATTACTTTCATTCAACTTAATTGATACTTAAAAATAGATACTAACAAGATACTAATCAGAAACCATGAAACGTTTCTTGCAAAAGTTTCAAATTTGTATTCTTATAATATACCTAAAGATTACCTTGATACCTACTGGTTACTATTATTTATCTAAAATTATACTTAACATTTTTGCAAGGAAGTTCTTTTCCTCGAGGCAAGTATGGTGCATATTTCTGTATTACAGACAGTGGATCTGATGTAGATGACACATCCATTGATGTATATATGAACCTGTGTATTGTGAGGGTCGAATCACGCGAAAGTCCAAAGGGACGCCGAACACGCGAGTTTAAACCGAAACTTGTTTATTTCAACTTAGCAACTTAAAAAGTAAAACGAACAAAAGTACGCGGGCAGCAACTCGCTAGCCCCGAAACAGTTAACACAAAAGAACGGGTGGGTGCACCCAAAAACCCCAGTGTCCAACCCGGACCACTGGCAAACCCGAACTGCCCTCTCAGCGCCCTCGAGCTTCCCAGCAAACCTCGCAAGGAATGCTGGTCAGCCCGAGAATGCCAAGAGGGTTACAACCCTTGACCCCGGCATTCTCGGAATTCGGGCCATCACCCATGACCCCGAATTCCACAGTATGCAAATCTTTTTGCAGACTGGCATTCCAAGATTTTATATGTCGAGTTTATACTTTATTTATGGGTTGAAAATGACGTTCTTTCTCATTGTTCTCCATTTATCATTATTTTAACTGTCATTGATATTTTTCTACTGTTGGAATTTTATTTGCATTTGTTGATCTCAATGCAAATAATCAGGTAGTACTTGTGTTTTATTTGTGGATTTATACTTACTTGGCATAATGTATAACTGTACTGAATATGTATGTTTTTCCTTGCATTTACATATCAAAGTACAATTAATGATAATACAATACTTGGTTTTAAATTAAGGGTAAAGCCCAATGAAAATTATGTGCATCATATATCCTGCCCATATATAAATGTAGGATATTACTGCAATATAAGAGTCGACAAGATTTTATGATATAATTCTTTCAATGAAACATGGCGCATTCTGATGCTTTATGTGCTCGAACTTTAAATGTGAAATAAACCTTATTTCTGCTCATTAAATATTTATAAGGAACAATTGGTTGATTAAAAAACCGCTTTCAATGGCAATGTGGAATACAATACTTTGTTTAATTCCTGACTTAGTTTACTTTGTTTAATTAATTCCTGTAGTTTGGAAAGATTGCACTTTGGAAGTTAAATTGTTTTCAGTAATGATTGTTATTTACAATTTTGAAAACATGTTTTGTGTTATGTACTCTATAATGTTGTAGATGTCGTCAATTGTACCAAATATTAGTCAAGTGCCATTGTCATCCTTTTTTTCAATTTTTACAGGTATTTTTTAATTAATTGTTTTTTGTTTTTTCAGAAAAAGTAGAGACGTCCAATTTTCTGTACCTAACCTTGGATTTACCACCGCCTCCACTCTTTAAAGATGAATTCAGGGAGAATATCATCCCACAAGTTCCACTCTATAACATTCTGGCCAAATTCAATGGCCTCTCGGAAAAAGAATACAAAACCTATAAAGATAGTACGATGAAGCGTTTCGAAATAAGAGAACTTCCTCCTTATCTTATTCTTTATATCCGAGTAAGTTGTTGTTTTGAATCGATTTCCCATAAATTTGGTCTTTATATTTTAAATGCAAACTATAGTAATATATTTTTTTGAATTCGCTTTACAGCGCTTTACTAAGAACACATTCTATGTTGAAAAGAATCCAACCATTGTCAATTTTCCCATCAAGTAAGTCTTTGTTCTCTTTTTCTATATTTCGTTGAATGCAGTAGATGAATGCACCTGGAAATGTCAGGAGAAAGAAGATCTAGAAAATAAATTGAAAAAATAATCATAGCTGAACATTTGTGCAATTGGTACCACTAACTTTAATATCTGAATATTGACATTTCAAAGATGATACGAAAACTTCTAGAAACTTTCCTCATATGCACCTAACTAAAGTAATTAATAATGTATTGTCAAAATGCGCGTTAAGCATATTTTTGTTCTGGAAATGACATATGTAATGATCTATTATTCCGATTTAATGGTCAGTTTATCAACGAAGCAAACTGAATCTTTTTGACAGCTACCCTGTTAGCAGAATTTAAGATAAAGCGACAAAATGTGTTACATCTTGGTTAAGTCCAAAATAAACAGCCGCTGATACCACTGGCCTATATTGATACCACGTGTGTACAGTTAAAATGGTTTGAATTTTGTTGGAGCTTACGGGGTCAAATTGAGTTGGTTGATCGCGATCAGCATTGAGGTCTACTAAAAATTCAATCAAGTTTTTTTTAAATCTTATTACTTCTCCCTAATCCAAAATCCCAGTGAGCATGTAGCTCAATGTTACCTAAAATGGGGATGGGTAGAAAATTCGTGTGTTCTACCGTCATTGCCTTACTATCCTTTCTTGTTATTTTTTAATTCATGGTGTTTTCACGTTTAAAATAAATTATCTACCGAAGGCATTAAACTACCTCCGAAAATCATGTTTTTATAATAGGTTTTAACAATTTTGATGATAGGCAAGAAAGGAAAAAATATGATCAAGACTGGCTAACTCTATTAGTCATCACTTGCGTGAACTTGTGTTATGTGATGATTACCGTCCACTTGATTTTTTTTTAAACATTTTTTCCCCTGAAATTTTGAAATTGGAGGCATTTTAAACGTACAGGATGATTAGATTAAATAGGCCAAATTTTGTAATTTACAAAGTCTTGCATCAGCAAGCTAATTGAAAGCCAATGAGAATTAGGTGAAGTAGTGTTTGAATGTTGTGCATTACTGATTGTGTCTTATTTTGAGTCTGAATTAGATTTCAAGTAATCTAACTTGATGAAAACATTCTTCCACATTCCAACTATTTTTTCGCACAAGAAAAGGCCTAACAATGACGATCGTTAATGGTAGAAATAAGCTTCACCAATCTCGAAATGAAATTAAATGCTGCCTTATCGAAAATTTCTTGTCATTAAATATTTCAGTATCTGACTGTACAAAAATGTGTAGTTTGGCCTCGTCTTTTTCTCGATACAATTTTAAATTGAAATTGAAATGATAGTAGACGATCCGGTTTTAACTTAAAACTTTCATGCTAATTAAATGTAGAAATTCTGCATAAACTGGAATGTGGGGGAATAAGGGAGATGGTGTAAATTCAAATGGCCGGGTTTTGTGATAAATTTGTTTTCCCACTTCATCTTAAGCAGTCATTTATTTATTCCTAGAGGAGTGTTTTTAATGGCCTCTTCGTTATAAATTATGGACAAGGCATTTTCATTACTATATGCGCTTTATATTTAGCATTTGCGATTATTTGGTCAATTAATCTTAATGAAAATTTCTCAAAAGAAAGAACCGTTTACAAGTAGAGCAGTATAAAAATAGCAGGTTCTTGTTGTATTTTTTTTTTTTTTTTTTTTTTTTACTTCTTGGTCAATCTGTACTGGTAAAATTCGATTCTTTATCCATATATGAGCTGCTATGTTCGTGAGACCTACATGCTGTTGCATGTTTTTCGCTTATCTGAAATCCAGGAAAAGATATGGAACCAGATATCTAGTCTTTTGAGATTTAATAGAAAAAATATATTAAGGTAATAAGATAAGATAAGATCTTATTATTTTATTTATTTATTTTATTTATATTTATTTATTTTACTCATTTTTTTTATTTATATACGTTACTTTTTAATGGGTGTGGTGTTGTTACTTGGCTTTTTGTTAGTATACAAGGTGGCATCCCAATTCCTTGTTAGATAGGAATACTTTAAGTTAGCCCTTACTGGAGATGCCTACCTGACATGCTTGAAACTATGTACATGACTGTGTTCGGAGGTGTTTAAGCGGTTAACTCGAGCGAGGTGATTAAAGGACGGTAGTTAATGAGGTAGTTGTTGGGCGTTGTCTGCTAGAAAGGAGCGAAAGAAGTTCGTGGGGTTGCAAGGGAGAAGGGGGGATTTAGAAATCGAGGAGGTGATGAGGTGGTGTGTGCAACGGTATAGGAGGTGGAACCAGTCGCCGGTGGTGGCGTTACATAGGGGGCAAGGAGTGGAAGGATGTATATTGAGTATGCCATGTTTTGTTAGAATTCTAGAGGGATTTAGTCGCATCAGAAAGATGAACTTTTTTTTTTAAAAAAAGCAATGCTAAGGGAGAAATAAGTTTGGAGCATGTTAATGGGAGCGTTGAGTTCTGAGTAGGGTCGCGAGGAGTGGGCAATCCTGTCTGCAATATCGGCTTGTAGATGGCGTGTTCCAGTGTAAGATGCTTGGTGAGAAGGATTTGAGGTCGAGTATAGCCTGAAAGGGGTGAATCGACAGCGGGGAGCTTAAGTTGAAGAAGGAACTGGTGTAGGGGTTGTTCTTGTCTATAGGTTGGACCAGCCATTGCAGGAATAGAGTCTGGGCCATAGGCCGGTATGGGGGAAGGAAAGAGGCTGCCTTCAACCAGAGATTGAAAGTTAGGGAGATGAGAGTTAAGTTGGTGGGCAGTACTCCTAGTTCGCTGTTCAGTAAATATGACGGGGATCGGAAGTCGAGGCAAAATATCCTCCGGAAGAAACGCTCCTGGAACACGTCAAGGGAGTTTTGTTTTGCCCATGCCCACAAGGCGGCGTTGTATGTTAAGATCGGTAAAAGGATTGAGGTGAAAAGTAAAAGGTGGGTAGGGATATGATTAAGGTTTCTAGGGATTAGGGTTTTACAGAGGTAGTGAGCCTGTGTATTGAATTTAGTTCTTAGGGCTAGTAGATGTTAGACGGGAGAACCGGAGTGGAAAAATTTTATTCCCAGGTACGTCCAGGTTCTAACCATCTCCACAGGCACTCCTCCCCAATGAAAAGTATTCTTGGGAGATCGGGGGGTTTTGTGGCTGAAGATCAGTATCTTGGATTTAGCAGTGTTTAAGGTCAGCCGGTTGAGTTTCATATATCTGTGAAGTGATGCTAGCAGACCCCTCATTGCTCGGCGAGTTGAGGCTATGAGGAGGACATCATCTGCATATATCAAGCAATGTATGGTGAATTGGGCAACACTGCAGCTCCTCTTCCGCTGCAGAAAGGCTGGCAAGTCTGCGAGGAAGATAATGAAGAGAAGAGGGCTAAGAGGGTCGCTTTGGAGAACCCCCGAAGTGATCTTAGTGGGGTCTTTACTTGTTAATTGAGCATAAATGGTGGAGATATTGTGGAGAAGATGGTGGGGAAAGCCCAGTGCTTGGAGTTTAGCCCATAGAGTACAATGGTACAAGATATAATAGAATACAAAATTCCACCTTCACAAAGGCTTGTTTAAAATCGATGGCTTGGATCAATACTGGAAGTTAGCTATGATACCAACTTGTAATGATTTTCTGTCAATACCAGTTCGATTGTGTTTTCAATACTGTAAAATATGGGTGCTCGGGGACAGGGGTGGTAACTTTTGGACAGTCATCGTTTTGCCCATTTGGAATGTCTTAAGCGGGTTTTCATGGTGCTTTTTTATTTTTAATGTGATGACTTCCCAATATTCAAATTTCGCTTGTTCTAAATTACTGCCATTTTTTGTTGTGGCACCTGTTTTTTTTATCCTAATATTGTCAAACTTTCATCTCGGGAGGAAAAACTTTAACAGCTGTTTTTGAAACAGGTCACCATAGTGATTCAAATATGTCTTGTCTATAATTCATGTGAATTTCAAACAAATTTATGTAAAACTATAGGCTACGTTAGCTGAAACAAAACATGAGCGGGGAATTTGGGACTGACCCAAACCTGAGTTTCTGTAATTTTGATCATTTTCTTATAATTTAACTCCTGAAGTAACTTACTTATTACTTTTTTGAAATGACCATATATAGGACAACACATACTATGGCTTGTGTGTTACTAAATAATTTTACCATTAAGAATGTGCCTTGGAAACGCCTTGGCCCAAAGTTACTACACTTGCTTGGATAATTTTAAGACAGAATTAGATGGGAATATCACTGTATCTGTTATTCCGTTTTATAGAGTAAAAGAGGAAGGATGATTTGATTCTATTTGACCTGATCAGTTTGAGGTCGTAATTATTGGACACGTTTTCATAATTCAAAAGAACACCAACAACTGGCCCAAAGTATCCATATTTTACGATAGTTTGAAATTCTAAATTTCGAATAAGCGTTGGGGAGACCGGGGCACAGTGGTACAACGTCTTTATAGAATCAGGTTTTATCAGCAACCCAATGCTTTTGATTTGCAAAGAAGCTATATGCAGCACTTTCATTAACCAAAATTTCTGCGATCTGACACAAGTATAGAAGAACATTTGCAGTTAAAGTTTTTGTTATTGAAAAGCAATTACACAACTCGTAATTGGCTTTTTATTCTAGGTGTAATTATAAAACATTAGTATTGCTGCAATATACCATTGACAAGTGTATATATCAGCTAGAATTTTAAACTAAAGTTTATGTTAATTAGCCATGTAGTCAGCTGTAAGGCCTTATTCAAATCAAATTATTTATACAGGATACAGTGGACCGCAACATTATGGGGTACAGTGGGACATATCCCAGCATACCCCAATTAATGTTTTTGGAAAATATTTGTATGTTTTCTCATTAATCATAACTTTAAATAAAAACCGTGTTTAAATTTGTTTTAAAGTAAAAATGGTTCACAATCACAGAAAAAAAACACATTTGGACTAGTAAGCTGTGAAAATATGAAAGTTGCTATAATTATGGTTAATTTTAATCGTTTTTTTAAATTTATACTTGAAATTTTAAATTGACGTGCCGAATTAAACAATTAATCAATGTGGTGTTCTTTTTCTTGTAAAATGTGTCTTAATTTCGCGTGGACAACTGTACCCTATGCCATGTCCCACTGTGCCCGGTATAGGGGCACAGTGGAACAGTCTGCGCAACCAACTTTAATCTTTTATAGCAAAAAACTAGTAGCTCTAAAACGATGACAAAATGTATACAGATCCTGAAGGCTGTGTATTACTGCCGTGTTATTCTTTTAAAATGCTACAAGTTAAATATTTTTCCCAAAAAAATAAAATTCTAAACAGTGTACCCACTGTGCCCTGGTCTTCCCTATAGCTGAAATTATTTACAGTAAAAGTTGCCATTGACAGCTAAAAAAAGTTTATTGTAATATCATATAGCAAAATAATTATTCTCATTAGAATGATATTTGTGAAAATCTGTTTAAAAAACAAAAAAAGTGCTTTTTGCCCTAACATATGGTTATATCGTGATTTGTGCATCATTCTATTTCACCTTACATTTCGTGACTTGATGGTGCATTAATTTTGTGATTCTGGTTTTGAAACATCTCTTGAAACTGCATTTGTAGATCCATTCCAGAGATTCGCGGCGCGCTTCTGAATTATTCATGTTTTGGTTTTCCTACTTGCAGGAACATTGATTTGGGGGACATTCTCACCCCTGAAGTCAAAGCAAAGCACAAAGATACCGTTTATGACCTCCTGGCGAATATTGTCCATGATGGAGAACCAGCTTCAGGCAAGGGCACCTACAGAGTCCACGTTCTTCACAAGGTAAGACGAGTTTCTTGTATCTTTTAGTGAAGGATCGGATCTGGCTTTGAAACAGCTAATATAATTAGATAGCTATTTATTAATTTCATTTATACAAAACTACTACCCATTCCCAAAGTCTGAATTACTTGAATCATTAGAGGTGTGATGAATAGAGAAAATGCTAAATTGTTCGTAATACGAGGGCTTATCAAAAAGTTCTAGAACTGATTTTTTAAAACTATTTAAAATATTTACAAGTTATTGGACATTGTTCCCTTTAAAGTACTTCCATTGGGAAGCTATACATTTTTTCACAGCCGTTTTAACTGCTACCGTGTTTTCCCGAAAGTACACCCTACCCCCGAAAATAAGCCCTACCTGGATTATAGGGGCGGACTGCAATATAAGCCCTACCCCGATAATAAGACCTAGTAGTAAATGCAGAAGAAGATGACATGATTGTAATTAAATAAATGTTGTTTAGGGAGAGCTACTGTACCATATATTGCTGTAAATGAGAGATTAGGACTAATGGTTTAAAGGAAAATGAAGATGACTGTACCAGTATTTGGAAAAATGTTGTTTAAATGTTGTTCAATGTGCATACCATAAATATATTAGCCCTACCCTGAAAATAAGCCCTAGTGTGTTTTTTGATACTACTCGGTTAATTCACCGCCACTGAAAGTATGGCGTGTCAAAAACAACATAATCACACTGCTTCAATAATGTTA
>JAQGBW010005926.1:0-11276 GCA_034698625.1 Julus scanicus
TCGAAAATATTGTTTTAGTGTTTTTTGTTTATGTTTTTGTGTATGTTTATGTTTCCGTTAGATGGATACGTAGCTTTGTACAGGGCTGGGCAGAGCTGACAACTGACCTATACATGAAATGGAAAACATGGGCCCCACTACAAAAATGCCCACTTTTGCTGCAGAAAAATTGTATTTATAAAACAGAAAAAGCACACTTAATTTAATAATAACTGTATGGAGTAGAAAAATCATACTAATACTTAATTTTCTAAGAAAAAATACCTAGAAAGAGCTTGTTCTATGTTTGCGCCTGCCTGTTTTTTTCAAAGAATAGCCATAAAATCACATCATTAACTTTGTTGGCAAAAATATGTAATCAAACTAAAGGATTTGACACGAATACAGAGATTAAACTACATGTTAGCAACATATGTCCATTTCCCTACTGAATAAAAAGACCAAAAAATAGATGTTTCCTGACAAAGTGGTCCCTTAGGAATTAGCAAGCATACGCTATAGTTGTGCGTAGGGTGAACACGTGAGAACGTGTGAGAAAATTCGCGAGAAAACTTTAGATGCTCTCGTCAACGGACACACCCAGTGGCGCCGAGAGCCAGGGCTGGGCCTGGGGGAAAGGGAGGAGAATATATGGTCCTCGTTTTTACCTCAGAAAAATTCCTTTTTTACCAAATAAAATTTACGTTTTTAATAAAGAAAATTTGCATTTACACCATAGAAAATTTGCGCTTTTGCCTTAGAAAAATTGCGTTTTTATTATAGAAAATCTGCGTTTTTACCATAGAAAAAAATGCGTTTTTAACGTAGAAAATTTGCGCTTTTACCAAAGAAAATTTGCGTTTTTACCATAGAAAAATTGCATGTGCTTTTACCTTAGAAAAATTGCGTTTTTACCAAAAAAAATTTGCGTTTTTACCATTGAAAATTGCGTTTTTCAGTTTTCATGACAATTTTGAAAGGTCATTTTCAACATTCATTTCAAATTTTTTTCACACATATTCTGGAGGCCCGGGTCCCTAAAAATCCCGGGCCCGGGGTATTTTCCCCCCCTTTCCCCCCTCTCTCGTCAGGCCTGGACACACTCGAGAGCAGCACGTTCAAAGGCTAGTGCTGTTGTCCGAGAGCTATCACTCATCCGAAAGAGCTGTCACTTAGGAAATTTCTCCCATTCGTAAAAATTCCCACCGACCTCAACTGGCCGAACACCGGAGTCAGCCTGTGACCGGTTTTCCAGTGTGCAGTTTTACTGTATGTGGGAATTTGCTCTGTAAGCAATCATGTGTGAGGAGTTTATATGTGGAGCTTTACCGCGAGGAAACTTACATACAAGAAACTAATGCGATATTTGTAAACTCCACTTGCCCAAATGTCAACTGGACTTATGACTCTGACCTAATGACCCCAACACCCTGCATGATTCGTTGCATGGGTAGGTCCTCACCCGAACTCTGTGGCAAATCAATCATTAGCCTCGACATTTCTGGCACTGTAGTTGGGTAAGCCTGCTCCTCGTTAGTGGTAACGCAAGGTAGTGAAGTTAAAGAACTGAATTAAAAGCAAAACAAAATGAAATACAAAATAAATACACTCGTATATTCCATCATCAAACTTCCAAGATTTCGTGGGCACTTACTCCTCGCAGGGATGACAAGACGAGGAATCCATTCTATCAATTTTTAAATAGCTTAACTAATTTATATAGTATTCTCTTAGTGCAATATATTTGCATAAATATTTGATAATTAACATATACAAGGAATTTGCAATATTCACATTTTACAATTTTCCTAGAACTTACCAATGATGTCAATTAAAGAGAAAAATCGACTATTAAATCCCTGCCGTATTTTGCTTTGCACGTTATCGTAGTGAAAATGAAGATAATTTGTAATCGCAAGCAATCGACAGGAAGTAAGCCGATTAGCCAATATTAAATACCATTTAGATAATTAATAAAAAGCAAGAGTGTCATTAGCCAAAAACGTTAATTAAAAAATTCTTTATATAAATGTTTGCACATGACGGAATTTATAGTTAAACCAATGAACAATTTGGGAAACAAATGATCTCTAGTCGGCTTCGGCTTACTTGATGTCGGCTTCTTGTGTGTTATCGAAGCTTACGCACATGTGTTTATTGCACTTGGGCAAAATGCAATTTGGTTAAGAAATGTTCTCATAAATTGTAAATTTTGGATAAATTTTCAACAAATTTAAGACAAAAATGAGTCTTTTAGTCATCATTGCCGTCATATGTGCGTTAAGTAGCGTAGCAATTACGGTAAGGTTTATTTAGTTTCAATAATGATGGGTCATGCATCCCAAATTATAAAATTGCAGAAAATATTCTCAAATATAAATATGTGTTTCATATAATTTTATGAGTACATTATTATTATTTATTCTGGATTTTCAAATGCAGTTTCCTGTTTAGTTTCATCTCACAACTGCAGTCTGAACATTTTCATAAATATATTTTGCTTGAATCTAGGATGACGACTTTGATGGTCAACTTACTTTACAAGTTCAGCACTCTCTGGGATCAGGCACGAATAAATTTTATATTATAGTGTCCTGATGTATATGTATTCATGCCCACAAATTTATGTCAAATATATTAATACGAGCTTTTATATTCTACCTAGATCCATCCTTAGAATTCATTCCTCGAGGATCAATCACTTTCAGATCATTAAAATCAGGATCTCTGCAGTTACCACAAGAAGTGAAATTATCTGAAGCTGAGAGATCGAAACTAATGGTAGTATAGCTAGTAAAAATAGGAATGCCAGCTATAAGTTTACCAGTTTAAAGTATTAATGATTTGGATGATCTACCTTGGTAAATTAAGGAAGATATGGCTTACCTTAAACACTTTCAATTTCCCTGATCAGGCTTAAAATTTCTTAGTACGGCCTCAAACGTTTGTCCAACTTCTTCGATCTCTACTCGCCAAGCTTTTATCCAATAACTGCTGCAAAAGAATTCGAGTCAAACAAATATGCAAGGCAAAAATTATTCTGTAATTGCATAACAAAATTCATTGATCAAAGATTACTCATTAAAGCTCAAAAGAATGCCAAAGTAACCCAGAATAATTGTTCAAGGACAATAACTAGAGAACAAGGATCATTAATTACACAATTGATCAGCTGTTATAAATCAAAAATTTTGTGGTTTGACAATTCATGTGTTACTCAAAGGAAATTACACCTCTGACAGAACGGCCATACATACATATATTTTTTATAGCGTTTTAAATCCATTCCTTATTTCAAAATATTAAAGGGGTCCACCTACGCTTATCCATCAACCTCCGGCCCTCCTGTGGCAAGATGAGTTGAGTCTTGGTCCCACCTTGTTTTCTGAAAATGGAATGCCAATTTCAAGGCAATACTAATTTTTACGATATGTCTCCCCTTAAAACAATTTTAAAACCAATATAAAAGTTTTCAATCATTTTATGTTTTGAATTTACATCATCCATTAAATTAATAGAATTTCTATAAAATTATAAAAATCTTCAAATACTTTGTAAAAAGCAATTAAATATGGCAAGATATTTAAAATAAAAGTGCAACGCTCTTCATTGGATTTTGGATTCTTGCTATATTAATTTAAATTTTAAAAATAAACTAGATTATGTAAAAATTTTGTAAAATTATCAGCACCTCAAAGACTATGTTATACTTCAGAAGATAGTGTGCCCACGATAATCTGATCCTTGTCTGACCTACTCCGTAAATCCCCTTTTGCTCAGTCGAACACTCGCTTTTTGTTTGAACCAATGGTATATTTTTTTTTATAACATTCTTCACAATTTTCGACATATAAATAAAAAGTTTGGTTGTACCATGCACCCATACCTCGCTTTACAGCCTAGATACGTTCCAAAATCAATTCTTTCTGCATTTTGATTTTCATTTTTTCCCTTCTTAAACGAAGTGAAACCCATAAGTTGTTTTATTGTTAGCCAAATCTGACCTTGTTTGTGCAAATTGGGGTAACTAATCACATTTTTTGCCACTTTCTTTAATTACAGCATTTTTTTTGGCCGTATAACAAAACATTTTGGTCGTAAATCGAAAAAGTGCCATAATTAAAAAAGGCCCTTATAGCGAAAGGCCGTATAAAAAGCAGCCATATAGCGAGGTATAGGTAAAATTAAATAATTGAACAAAATGAACAATTTTAAAAGTGAAATCATTTCTGAAATCAAGAACTGACATATGCCGGTACTAGCTTTATAATATATCAGAGTTAACACACAGGTTAGCATATTATCGTAACTTCCTAAAGATATTGTCTGGGATTGTCATTGTTTATACCCTGCCGGTATTTAGGATCTGGTGGATAAAGATGGGTTCTACAGAATTCGGATCCCTCTTAAAAATGGGGACAATACTCGATATGTATCCACCTTCCTGAAAGCGGTTAGTAGAATTTGCCACCTACAAATGACTGAAAACATACCTGCCACTTATAAATGACCATTTTCTCAGTGCTCCTTGTACGAGTCAGGATTGAAGGAGGTTCTGACCCTGTACACAGACTCCTCGGGCGATCTTGTCGGCGTTTCTGCCTCCACTCCTTCTCCCCAATGCCAAGGCGTCCATATCTCCAGTTCCCAGTTGCAGTATTTTGATACTGTTGTCGAGGTGCGACCCATTGAATCTGGACCTGTGTAAGTTTGTTAATGTAAAAAGAATTTATGAAAAAACGAGATGCTTGTCTTTGAAAAAGATTCCCCGATTGCAAGAATAATTTTCGTTCGCTTCCAGACCGGACACGACTACCTTCATACAGAAAATGGAAAAGGAAAAACTGGACAAGGAAAAGAATGAGCAGTCGGACAATCGTTCGTTTTTTGCAAAATACGTGAGTTGATTTATGTTTTAATGTGTATTTTGATGGAGCTACAAAGATTTGTTTGATATGATCATGGTGATGGATTGTGATCTGCACTTATTTTGGATTAAACCATTCCATATGCAGTAGGCTTAAAATTAGGCACAAGCCCACAAGAGGTTTCAACCTTCTTAGCATAATGGATAAACCTTAACCGGCCCTAAACCTGATCAATGAAGTTATATTGAGCCAAAAGTGGCGTCTTTAAAAATAGACTGAGTTCTCGTCGTTGAAATTCCTGAATTACGTTTTCTTTGCAGTGGATGTACATTCTGCCCGTCGTCATCTTAATTTATATTTCCGGTGCCGGAAATCAAGAAGCGCCAGCCGGAGGAGGCCGTTAACTTCAGAAGTCCTGGAGCTTAAATTTGCTATTGTCAAAAGAAAATGAAATTTGGAATGAATGAATAGCTGCACTGCCCTGAAAAGGGACCCTAATGTAATGTGAAATATAATAATTGATTTAACAAATAAAGGTGAAAATGCCACTTTTTTAAGCGAAAACTGAGTTTTGCTAGTGATTACTATTTCAAAATTTTTTTTTTTGCCCTGCTGTCTACTGTGTCACTTTATATCCTCCTTCTTGAGGAAATTACAGAAAGTACAGATTATAAATTGTATTAACGTGATAATTTCAAATGAAAATTCTGGGTTAGAAAAGTCGAGCTCATTCACAATTATGTTAACCGACATTGCGTGAATGTGACAGAAATGCCCCATTCTCTAAATTGGGACACGTTGAGGTACAGACGCGAAAAAGTTATCTATGGGGTTATTCAAACGTTTTAATCTTTCTTGTTATCCACATCTTGTTTCCCATATTTTAACGCCTAATGACCACTATAGGAGAAGACATAATCACTCAAATCCTCTGACCGAGCTTCGTGCCAAGATGGATGCTTACTATTGGCACTTCTTTTTGCATGATATTAGACAATGGAATAGCCTTCCTGGCGAAAGTCCAGATTTAGTAAAAAATTTTAATGTATGATACCTCATTGGAAAGGTCTTAAAAAGATGATTCCAATACAGTTGGATTCAGCTGCTCTTAATGCCCTGTTGACCCGTGAGGTCAGTTGTTAAATTGGAAATGTTCAACTATTTTCCAATTAAAAACCTATGGATCTAGGGTTGTAAAATAATAATAAATTACCTAATTGAAAAAAATTAAATTTTTATGAGAGATAAAATAGGAAACACGAACGAAATGTTTGTTTTAATTTAATTATATATTATTTTATATTTCCAACCATAGATCCATAGGTTTTTAATTGGAAAATTCCAATCTGACAACTGACCTCACGGGTCATTGGGGCCTTAAGAGCAGCTGAATCCAACTGTATTGGAATCATCTTTTTAAGACCTTTCCAATGAGGTATCATACATTAAAATCGGCGTCTGGCACCTCGGGTACTGTACTGTAAGTCGCTACTGACGTAGGAGCATTCGCCTGAAATTATTGGGTACGATTACCCTACCATATGGCATTTATTTTCTGATTATAGGGTACTGAGTTTAATTGACTTGAATTAAATTGAATGTCTTCTCAAAAAAATTCTAAGCTTGAACGAGAAAAAGCTTTTTGCCGATAGCTTAACATTTGTTTAAATTATTTTCAATATTTCCTTACACGTCATTTGTACATAAAAATAGCTTCTTTACCTCATATGAGACTCTTCGGCCCACCAACACTTCCTGATGCATACATCCATGCCAGTTGAGGAAGACTTTCGCTCATACTTTTAGAAATTGATCTGACCAGCGGTGTTTTGCTAGTTGGAATGGTAGATTCTTGCTCCTTTAATCTCAGTACAACTTCGTTGATTACGGAAGCGACGAGCTGGGAAAAAAGATGTTTTTCTATATGAATGTATTCTCATTCGGCACTAACAATTAATAAAATAGGAAAAAGTTTCTTTACTGCCACCACAAATAGTATCCAGATGATCAAGGTAGCATAGTCGAATCCTATGGTGTCATAAAGGGGGCCACCTATTGTAGGCCCTAGAAAGGCACTGACAAAAAAAAAAAAAAAAAAAAAAAAAGAATCAGCAATACAAACTTCCAAAAAAGGCAGTTTTACATTTATTAAAAATGGCAATATGTAGTAGTACCCTGCAGCAAATAAGGCATTATATAGTCCAGAAACAAATCCTTGAGTTGCTAGGTTTTTGGGGCTGCCTTGTGAGCTATTAATGATAATAAAAGATAGAATTAGTTATTACAAATAATTGTTCACTTTTAAACTAGATGTACAGGTATTTCCAAATTTTTTCAAAAAAACCTTCTAAAATGGAAAATAATTAGCTACATAATATACATCAGGTTGTCCAACTTTGGGGGATTGAAACCCTACAGGAGGATGCAGCATAATTTCTTGTATAAAGTACTGCATTTACTTACATGACATCGTCCATGATTCCCATCGCTGAGCACACCAAAAGGCACCCCATTCCATTTCCACAAAAAACTAGAGCCACCACAATCAACAGTATACTCCTAAAAAGAAAATATTCAATTTAGAATTTTTAAAACTCCCTTCGGAATCTTTAGAATAATTTATGGGGTGTATGTTGGTTTGCTTACTTTTCCAACGGGATGAACGGAAGAGGCCCCAGGAGCATAAAACCGACAATATAGAACATTATGCCAAAAATATTTAGCATACGATATTTTCCCTGAAAGTGGTAGAAAAAATTGTAAAAGCGATGAATTATTGTAAAATATATAAATTGGCACAAAACTTACGATATGATCCGATATTTTACCCCATAAAATGGCTGCAAAAGCGTAGGTAATGCCATGGGCCATGAAAATTAAACCCACAGTCAGTGTTGAAATGCCAAACTAAAAATAATAGAGAAAAATTGAAAAAATTAGCATGAATCTCGATGATTCTACTTCGATTAAAGTATTCATCCATTCATATTCCCATTTAATTTTTCCTAGCATTTCTTGGCTTAATTCTTTAAAACCAACTAGAATGTTTTCAAAGCTTTTTCAATTTCTGCAATTTACAGTTTATTGTAGAATCTCTCTAAATCTTGTGAATTTAAATTCCATCTCCTTAAAAATTTTGACAACATATAGTTAAGAACTTAGAAATTTGATTCTTGGGTACATAAACTTTTACGCATATTAGGCATTTTCAGGAAAATCCACCACGCTAATTAAAAATGAACTTACGGAACTTAAGTGTGGCTCTAAAAAGGCAGTAATGAATCCGACGGTAACGGCCACCATAGTAATGACAAAAGACATAATCGAGACAGATGGAATTTTGAAGGCCTGCAACACTTTGGGACCTCCTTCTGAATGAACATCATCTGAAATAATCAATTGTATTTTGCTCATTAAGAGTAAAAAGTTTAGATTGAATAAAAGTTGTCAACACATTTGTGGAAAATCCCTAAAACTTCCAGTTACAATTTGAAAATTCTCATGAAATTTGAATACAAATTGAACAACAAATTAATTCAAATAAATAAATTTATAATAGTTTATACTGCATGATATTACTAGAAAACTGCATTCTAGATAATAGAGTCGAATATGCACAAATCAAGTGCAATTTGAGCAGAATTTAAGGAAAAGCCTTAAATGCAAGTTTGTGTAAATATAATCAGGCTCAATTAATAATATTATGCAGCAAATTTAAAATGTCAACTACATGAAAATCTCATTATTTCCCAAACAAAACACACTAATCCATCGAAATTACATTAAGCACACTATAATTTTTAAGAAATTTCAACGTACGAATTTCGTTGATGAAGAAGAAAGAGATGAAACAAAAGAGCATGAGCAAGCTTCCCGTCAAAAGGAATGGCAGTCGAAATCCTCCAACCTGGATAAAACAACCAGTAAACATTAAAATGCAACATTTGTGAATTTACAAGTATGTAAACTCATCAAATGACAAATGGGTAATCCATAAATTATGTCAAACTTTTTTGCCTCTTAAACACCCCCCACCCCTTTGTCACAAATTTTACTACACCCCATCCATAATTATGTCACAACCCGTCGATACACATCTCCTCCATTATTTTTTATAATTCTATATTCTTTTGTAATTTTATCAGGAAGAAAGTTTTAAGTCACTACAGGACCCAAATCTTTTTTCCCGACTGCTATTCATAATTTCAAATGTTAAAAAAATAAATTTACCGCATATTTTTTACTGTTTGAAATAAGTTTTGATTGTGTGATCTCACATTACCGAACCACCCCCCACCCCTTGGTCACAATTGTCACAAAAACCAAACAACCCACCCATCCCTAGGTGTGACATAATTTTTGAATGGTCCCTAAGGGTAAAAACCTCAAAAAGTGCAGCTCCAAGGGTTGGTCCTAAAATGCTGCCCACGCCAAACGATGTCTCCACAAAAGCCTGCAAAACGAATAAAATGTTGATAAATTATCTTGGGATAAAGTATAATTTCTAGAATTTGCATAATAACACCTACCATGGCAGTTGCCATTGCCTTTGGGTAGCAGCGGATTGCTATTACATAGCTGGAAATGTAGATGGCAGATTCCCCAAAAGCGGCCGCTATTCGGACGGCCAAGGAAAGGGCAAAAAAGGTGTTTCCTGGCGGAGAAGCATCCAGAAATCTGAGATGAGGAACATAATTTTACTAAGCGATTGATAAATAGGAACCAAACTGCATTTGAATGAAAACAAACTTAAGTGCCCGTGCATCTGTAATTACATTGGTTTTGTACAAGATAATGTGGTAAATACACAAATAAGATCGAAACAAATTTCATTAAGATGTGTTTTTCTGTGATTCTCTTTTCAACAAAAGCAGAAAACTATATTGTGCATCTTGTTGATAAGCACGAAAGTTTAAAAGAAACAACTTTGAAATAAAATTTATGGTGAAAAATCATGTTTGTTATCCAAACAAAATTATTTCGTATACAAAAGATTCACATGACTTTTTTTTTAAAAAATCAAACTTTTCCTATTTTTTTTAAAAAAGGAATACTTATTCCAAAATAGACCTTTCTAATAAACACGATAATTAAAAAAGGAACAGATCGATTTTTTTTAAAAAAAGAAAGAAGATGTTTGGTGCCCATACAGAATTATTTCGTCTGCAAGTGGTTTATAAGTTTAAAAAATTCAAATTGTCCCCTTTATTAAATAAACAAAAGTATGCACTTATCCAAAATAGATGTTTCTAATAAGCTGGAAAATTAAAAACATAATTATTTCGTATTCAAATGATTTGCAAGTTTTTTAAAAAATCAAAATATTTCCAAATTTTAATTTAAAAAAACACAATAATGAAAAAAAAAAAAAAAAAGAAAAAAAAAACTAAGAAATTTTTTAAAACAGGAACTGATTTTTTAAAAAGAAAGAATAATGTTTCGTGCCCAAACAGAATTATTTCGTCTACAAGATGTTTATATAAGTTAAAAATTCACATTTTCCCCGTTATTAAATTAAAAAAGTATGGACTGATTCCAAAATACCTTTCTATAAGCTGGACGATTAAAAAAGGAACAGATATTTTTTAAAAAACTAGATTTTTAACTAAAGAAAGACGAATGTTTGTTACCCAAACAGAATTATTTTGTCTACAAAAGAATTACAAGTTTAAAAAATTCAAATTTTCCCATTTCTTAAATACATATATATGGCCTTAATCTTAAATATAACTGCACAAGAAGTTAGATTCATTCATATTATTTCAGCCTCAAGGGCGAATTAATTCTAATGTTTTGTAATTGTTATGCAGTTTTCATTAAAAAAATGAATAAGGAATCAAAAACAAATATCATGTGTTTTCATCGAATGAAAGTGCTTGTGTTGTTTTACAATTTTTTAGTCAATTTTTGTTTATGTTATTGCTATGAACCTTTAAAGTAACCAATTTGAAAACATTTGGAATATTGCTTATGCATATTTCAGTTTTGTTGAGAGGATAGAATCAAATAAACGAGATTTGTTTAATCAAAAATTAAACTGTGCAAAATCGATTTATACTCGACTTAGACGTTTTATACTAGATATTAAAACTTACACACTTACCCAAATAAAATAGTGCACCAAGCTGATGAAAATACCCCAACCTTGAACAACTTGGTTGAGCCAATAACATTTATCTAAAAGCAAGATTAAAAAAAGATTATTTCCTGGAATTAATTTCACCATTTTCTTAAAAGACGAGCATTTGGTTACAACAACTAATTGCTAGTGTTGATGCATTCCATATTCATCCTTTTTAACAAACACTTTAGACAGTAATCATATATTCCCATGCAAGGGAGCAATGTTGTCTGTATCTAGCTAACTTTCAAACATAAATATTTTGCAAAAATAATTAACAAAAAAAAAGTTTTCGTGATGAAACCAAT